>JAZGTJ010003389.1:0-35746 GCA_036877575.1 Botia almorhae | reverse complement strand
AGGTTTTCACCTGCTTCAGAACCGGTTTCGAGCGTCTGACTAGCGGCCTGTATGCTGGGATTAGCATAACAGATATGTGGTCTGAGTAGCCGAGGTGGGGGCGAGGCTCCGCACGGCATGCGCCGGGTATGTTTGTGTAAACAAGATTCAGCACGTTTTTCCCTCTCGTTGCAAAGTCCACATATTGATGGAATTTAATATTTGATGACAAAGATGCTCCTGAGAGCTAGGAAGGAATAGTTGTATGAGACTACCCAAACCTTAAATATCCTCTTTAATGGGCACACAATCAGGTTCATCTTTACAATCCCTCATTCCAAACTCTGTTTAGTCTGCTGCATCCCTAACTATATTCAAGAAACAGAAAAACCATGCTGAACTTTTCCTTCTTCCAGAATAATTATTTTTGTTCCTTCAAAGTTTGCACTAATTTTTATTGGCAAAAATGTAATCCCATACTATTTCGCTATTTCTTTGTCTCCCATTCTCTTTCATTGTGTAATGTTTAGGTGTTTTATGGTATTATTGTAAATCACATACCCCTTTCCAATAAAATATTATCTTCTTTCTATCTGCCATTTCCATGTAAGATGGAACAACATATAAACCAACTACAAACTTAGTATCCCTAATTAGTTTTATTAATATACATCTCGTAGTGAACAATTAAAATATACAGCTATACCATGTATTCTGTTTTAGGTGTTGTACATTGTATAAAATGTATTACATTGATTAATATTTCCCCAAGACATTTACTGATCCTAATCAATTATTATTATTTACCTTTTGGAATAATATTTGTTTCCCTTACACACGGAATGGTGGAGGAAAGATGTATTAGCATAACTTAAGCGTACTTGTTCATAAATAATTACATCTTTGGTGGAGAATGCTTTAATCATAGTGCACTATTTAAAGCTTTCTTTTTTAACTGGCATGTCCTGCTGCCAGTTGGTGTAATAACTGAGTTACAATAGCCACATCATTGTGCCCACAACACCAAACATATTTCCCAAATTTGATGTAAATCAGGAGATGTCTGGAGAAAATACTTACTGTTCCATGACAACACCATTCATGAGATCAACAATCCATTTACAATATAGCATTTTTAATATCTCTACACACACGACTGCACCCCCATCCATCACAGCAACACCATTGTGAAGTTTGCGGACAACACTACAGTGGTGGGGCTCATCTCTGGGGAAGACGAGTCTGCCTACAGAGACGAGGTAAAGCAACTGTCTACATGGTGCACAGCCAACAAACTCCTCCTTAACACATCAAAAACTAATAATAGACTACAGGAGAAAGAAACACTACATCCACCATTAACTATCAGCGTGTGGAGAGGCGTGTGGAGAGGGTGGCTGACTTCCGCTTCCTGGGAGTCCACATCGAAGACAACCTATCCTGTGAATACCGCTGAGCTGCTGAAGAAGGCCCAGCAGAGACTGAAGAATAACATCACACAGAGACTTTTGGTGTCCTTTTATTGTGCCACAGTAGAAAGCATACTAACATACTGCATATGCATCTGGTACCCTAGCTGCACAGTGGCTCAGCGTAAAGCACTCCAGAGGGTCATCACCACCTCCCAAAACATTGTTGGCTGCCCTCTCCCCTCACTGGAAGACCTACATAGCTCCCGGTGTCACAAAAAAGCCCAGAACATTATAAAAGACACTTCACACCCTGGCCACCCCCTGTTTGAACTGTTGCCTTCTGGCAGGTGGTACAGACTAATTAATGCAAGGACAAACAGACTCAAAAACAGTTTTTATCCAACCACAATAACCATTCTCAATGCTGCTAAGAAATAATGTGCACCATTACTGTTTAATGAATCATGTAATGACAGAAGAATGTGTGTGCGGATGCTCAGTATGCTCAGGGGGCTATCTTACTATGTCTATTCTTATTTATTCTTTTTTAGTATTTATTCCTTTTAGCAACTTTAGATCTAAATTATATATCTTTTAAAGACTGAATGAATGATGCACTGACTGGAGAGCACTTTAAATTTCGTTGTACTTGTGACAATGACAATAAAGATCTATTCTATTCTATTCTTT
Organism: Botia almorhae; assembly: GCA_036877575.1. Classification (NCBI taxonomy): domain Eukaryota; kingdom Metazoa; phylum Chordata; class Actinopteri; order Cypriniformes; family Botiidae; genus Botia; species Botia almorhae. Next base: position 33,665 of record JAZGTJ010003389.1, on the reverse strand, counting down.
CCAGGATTGAGCATATCTGTGAAGACACCACCTTTTACAGTATTTTTGAGATAAAAGGTTAATTTGAGATGGGTCTGTTGTTTACTAGTTCCCTGGGATCAAGTTGTGTTTTTTTTAATAAGGGGTCTGATAACAGCTAGTTTGTAAGGTTTTGGGACATATCCCAACACCAATGATGTATTAATAATACTATGTAGAGGATCTATAATTTCAGGCTGCATCTCTTTCAGCAACCTGGTAGGTATAGGATCAAGCATACATGTTGTTGATTTAGATGCTGTGATTATTGTTGACAGTTCATCCCTATCTATAGTAGAGAATGACTGGAGTTGCTCCTTGGGCAAGCGATGATGCACCATCTAATTTGTTTGTGTTGAAGGCAGTTACATGTTTATTTTTTTTTCTCTTGCAGTGTCTATTTTGTTATTTAAGAAATTAATTAAATCTTTATCAAGATTTAATTAAAGCAAGGGTAACACCACTGCTAAAGAAACCCAACCTAGATCCAACATTACTTGAAAACTACAGACCTGTATCCCTGCTTCCATTCATGGCCAAAATTCTGGAAAAAATCGTGTTCAGTCAAGTCTCTGCCTTTCTCACTCAGAACAACCTCCTGGAGAACAACTTCAAGAAAGGTCATTCGACCGAGACTGCACTGCTCTCGGTTGTTGAAGATCTCAGACTGGCTAAAGCGGACTCCAAATTGTCAGTTCTTATTCTGCTGGATTTGTCAGCCACTTTTGACACTGTAAACCACCAGATCCTGCTGACTATGCTCAAATCACTAGGTGTTACAGGTACTGTACTCCAGTGGTTCAGATCTTACCTCTCTGACAGTTCATTCAGGGTGTCTTTTAGGGGAGAGGTGTCCAACCTGCAACATCTAGACACTGTGGTGCCCCAGGACTCAGTTCTTGGACCACTTCTCTTTTCTTCATCAACATGGCATCTCTAGGATCCGTCATTCAGAAACATGGCTTTTCCTATCATTGCTATGCTGATGATACCCAGCCCTACCTGTCCTTCCACCCTGATGATCCCACAGTACCGACTCACATCTCAGCCTGCCTGATGGACATATCGTGTTGGATCCATCACCTTCAACTCAACATTGCTAAAACAGAAATGCTTGCAGTTTCACTCAACCAATCTCTTCATCACAACTTCTCAATCCAGACTGATGGGGCAGCAATTATTCCTTCCAAGACAGTCAAAAGCCTTGGAGTAATGATTGATGATCAACTGAGCTTCTTTGGACCACATCTCTAGGACCGCTCGTTCCTGCAGATTCACTCTCTACAACATCAGGAAGGTCAGACCCTTCCTATCGGAACCGGCTTGTACTATCAAGCCCCTGCAGTTGATTCAGAACGCAGCAGCTAGAGTGGTCTTTAACGAGACTAAAAGAGCACGCGTCACTCCGCTGTTCATCACCAGTAGCTGCTTGCATCAGATTCAAGGCTCTGATGTTTGCATTCAAAGTGACTATTGGATTCGCACCTCCCTACCTGCTCTCACTTCTTTGCACTTATGTGCCCTCCAAAAACTTGCGTTCAGCTAATGATCGTCGCCTTGTGGTTCCATCCCAAAGAGGGAAGAAATCACTTTCCCGGACTCTTACTTTCACTTTGCCCAGTTGATGGAATGAACTTAATAACTCTATCAGAACGGCTGAGTCATTAGCTGTTTTCAAGAAACGACTAAAAACTTAACTATTTCATTTTTATTAACTATTCCTCATTTAACTATTCCTCATTTGTAAGTCGCTTTGGATAAAAGCGTCAGCTAAATGAGTAAATGTAAACTTAAGCCTTATTGGTGTCAGCTTCCATCTAGGGCTGGGAGGTGCCTTACATGCAAGCTGGAATGTTGCAACATAACTAAGCACTCATGGCAAGGCACGCAGGAGCTTGCCCGTGTCTGCTCCGCTTATCTCATAACACTGTTAATCTCCTGTGGCTCTTCATATAGGTACGCCTAGTTTCGTCATTGACACAACGTCAAGTGTTACGTGTGTAACCCTTGTTCCCTGATAGAGGCAATGAAACGTTGTCTCTCTCATGCCCAACACTGAACTGTACTGCTGTAAGACGTGACACATCTTCGACAACTGGGATCAAGAAACCAGTCTCAAACTGGGAGGGTCAGTTCTCCTCTGGCATATTAGAGATGCATGTAGTAATCTAAACAGTGAGTTGATAATGATAACTTATAATCATGTATTTTAATGCATAATTATGTATTATAATATTTTAATGTTCATCACACTGCTACACTGCTACACAGCACACTGTGACTAGGCAGGGAACAAAAATATAGAAACTAACTATGCTGTAGTTTAATACAGTAATACAATAAGTAACAGTGAGTTTAATGAAGAAGCCACCTAGTAAGGTATTGCAATAATCAAGTCTTAATATCATGAATGCATTAATTTTTTTAAAGCACCTGAAATATATGCTTTCTATTCTTGTTGTTTTACCAGAGCATAGCTTGTGTGCATATGTTTATTATTGTCAGTCTCTTTGTGTTTGTGTGATCTGGCTCATCCGAATCCAGTTCACCTCCAGTACTGGCATCCACAATCTACATGCCTTGTTTGTCTTTGCCAATCACACTTGGCTTCTCCAACAAGACTTGCAATATCAGAGCATGGCTGTTTAAGCTAATTAAGGTGCTAATTGAATGAAATGACTCTAGTAATGAGCAGACAAGCAGCATGAAAAGCAAAGAATCAGAACAACCTAATTAACAAAAGAGTCTTAATTATATCGCTTAAATACATGCAGCACTGCCCTTCCATATTGTTAATTGGTGCACAGGGAAATTTATGGTAATTGGGGTAATGACGGCTGTGCGAGGGAAGATTCCTGAGCGTGCAATAGTAATTATAAAATATAACTGACTCTGGTGTGCTGCTGTTAATTTATACTTTGGGTATTGTAGGGTTTATCACTGGTTTATTGAATTTGTTTAGCTTGTATGGTAATATTTGGTTGCGTTTTGCTTATTGTTTTGTCCATGTTAATAATATCCTAATGTTTTTTTATGAAAACTGTTATAAACTAGAAGGATGCAATACAGAAGCATTCTCATTAGGGGTCACAAACTTTTGGCCCCACTGTATGCTGGTGTTACCTAAAGAGATTTTCACTGTAGCGTGCACTCAGCTCCAGTGTTTTAAGATAGAAAAGCTGTGTTTTATTGTTTGTCACCAATTATTTTGCACATTTGGTCCAATCATATGTATGTTTTACGGGCACCATGGTTTCCTCGCACACTCTACAGCTAACAGCTTATAATTTAACTGGTTCTGGTCGAGTACAGGCTCTGTAATGTCTTTATATTTGCGGCCTGCAAGATAAAAATTCCTAATGCCTTTATATTAAAAGAGCTTGCCTCACTTACAAATGTAATTTAAATTTAGTATAGTCTTCCAATATCCCTCTCATTTGGGTGGCAATTGAAGGGCCTTGTATTTTCTGAACTTTCTCTATCTCTCTTGTGACTGATGGAGTGATTAGAGGTGCTCAGAGCTGTTGGGCATTAGGCAAGCAAAGAGAGTGTAAATTGTCAAGGATGTTTTATCAGTGCGTGTCACAATATATGAAAGCAGATGTGCATGGGTGAAGCCGCTCTCCCACATTACACTGGTGGAATAATTGAGATCTTTTCAGCCCCCCAGATTAGCACTCTCACCGATCACACTGTCACCTTGACTTGAGCACTTCATTTGCCTTGTATGCACACCAGATCTATTTTGCTTTCATAATGGGCTGATATTACCACTGCACAAAGATGATGAAGACATCAGTCTGATAGATAGGCAGAAGATTAAATGGGATCTTTATGACTTTTTGATCATCAGTTATGACCGCATGATGAGATGAATGAAGTTGGGTGGTGATTTGTTCTTTATTGGATGCAAACATAAGCCAGGGACAGCCAGGCTTGTGCTGATGCTCTCATTTAAGGTGGAATGGACCTTGTCCACATTCATAGTTGATAAAGACATTCTACCAACACACAGCTTTTTTGTTGTAGTACGAAAACATTTGTGTTAACATTAACAGCCGTAATGCCACAAAAATCTGAGGGCAATTCTCAAGGGCTTTTGTTGTTGTTTATTTATTGTGATTTTGTTATAAAATCTTTTTGTTTGATTGTGATGTAATTTTGAGTATATTTGACTTAACCCTTCAAAAAAAAAACATACTTGCATATTATGCTTTGAACATCTTTTTTTTAACATCTCAGACTGTGATACAACAAGGACAAGAGTTTTAGCTCTTTGGTCTTCCTAGACCCATCCAGTGGCAGACAAGGGACTGCTCAGAACAGCTGCTTAATAACAATCAATATTTTTGCAATTCTCTTTGTGTGACGATGACTCAGGCAGACTGGGATCCATCTGCAGCACGATTTATTAACAAGGTCAACAGGCAATAGTCACAACGGTAAACAGATACAGCGCAGGCAAATCCAAAACGTAATCGAAGAACAGGCGTGGGTCGAGACAGACAGCAAACAATCATGAACGATAGGACAGAACTAGGTCGAGGCAGACAGCAAAACAGCGATAGCAATAAACAATTCAAAACAAAGGCAGGCGGCGAAGACTCAACAATCAATAAACAATCCAGGTCATACACGAGAAAGATCAGAATACACAATGGAAAAAATGCTCAGAAATGTAGCACAAGGCAAACATAACTTCGCAATGAACAATGAATTGTGTCCGGTTTAAATAGTGTTAAGATAATGGCGGCCAGGTGACCAAATAAGAAGTAGTCCGTTCCAAGGTAGGTGCCTGATGGGAATTGTAGTTCGGTCCAGACTCCGCTAGTTCTCTGGCGAGGGTTCCCTCTGGTGTCGTGGAGGGGAAGAGGCAGAAGCCTCCACTGTGACAGAGCCCCTGCCCATGAGCGGCTCCTGGCACGAGGAGTCCAACGGCGCCAGGGTCTACCACAGAGACGGGGGGCCGGCTTTTCCGGGTACGCCTGGTGGAAAACTTCGGTCAATGTTGGGTCCAGGATATCCCCTGCATTACCCATGACCTTTCCTCAGGGCCGTACCCCTCCAAATCTACCAGGCCCTGTTACGTATCATCCCGACGCCTGTAGTCCAGAAGTTCTCTGACCCTGTATGCCTCCTCGCTGTCCACCATAATAGGAGGGGTCTGTCCACTAGGTGCTTCCTCAGCCTGATTAGTTGGCCTGATTAGTTAGTCTCCTGACTGCATGTGATAAATGTGTATGGGCCCTTTAGGAGTACCTCCTCGCTTCTTTGGAGTCAGTCGGTCACGAAGGGAAGATCTGTGGGTTCATCAGACCAGGCAAATAATGGAGGTTGAAATCCCAGAATGCACTTTCAGGGGGTTAAGCCAGTCGATGGTTTTACAAGGTAGTTTTGGTCATATTCAGCCCACATCAGACACCTGCTCCAGTCCTCTTGATGCCTCTGGCAGTAAGATCTCCATCTGAGATTGAGGGTGGTAGCCAGAGATGAGACTAATGTTTACTCCAAGACCCTTGAAAAAAGCAGACCAGACTCTAGACGTGAATTGTGGCCCCCTGTCTGATACTATATCCATAAAATCTAAAAACATTTTTGCACAGGATCTCTGCTGTTTCGAAAGAAGTAGGGAGCTTGTCTAACAGTATAAGGCGACAGGCCTTAGAAAATCGGTCGATAATGGTTAAAATTGTCGTGTTACCTTGTGAAGAGAGGAGGTCGGTGATGAAATCTAGTGAAATATGTGACCAGGGGCAGTGGGGATTGGGTAATGGTTGCAGTAGACCCGCTGGACATTGTTTAGGACTTTTGGAGCTTTGACATACGGAGCATTGCTGAATGTGTTTTATTGTGTCAGACAAGAGAGATGGCCACCAGTAGCGATTTTTAAAGAGTTTGATTGTGGCAGTGATTCCGGGGTGTCCAAAGCTAGGTCATTCATGAACTAGTGTAATGAGTTGTTACGGAAGGGTTCTGGCACAAAGGTTTGGTTGGGTGGGCAAGTGTTCGGAGGTGGGTGTTGATTGTTGGCGGCAGCTATTTCAGTGGATATATCCCATATTATGTGAGCGACTAGTAATCTATCGGGAATGATGGGTTCTTGATTCTGAGGGGCGTGGAGTTCTTCTGATTAATGAGAGTGAATCAGCCTTGGTGTTCCTGGAGCCAGGACAGTAGGTGACAGAGAATTGAAATCTGGTGAAGAATAGGGCCCAGCGAGCCTGACGTGGGTTGAGTCTTTTAGTGTTGCGCAAATATTGTAGGTTTTTGTGATCTGTTAGAACGACAAACAGGTAAGTAGCTCTCTCGAGCCAACATCTCCATTCTTCTAGAGCTAGCTTGGTAGCTAGTAGCTCTTGGTTCCTCACATTGTAATTGCGCTCTGCTGGAGATAATTTGCGAGAAAAGAAAGCACATGTAATCTAGGATGGTCACCATGGCATTGGGAGAGGATGGCACCTACTCCCGTATTGGAGACGTCGACTATGAATGGTAATTCTGGATCAGGGTGTCTAAGTATAAGAGCTGTGGAGAATCGTTTCTTTAATTCCTGGAAAGCTACATCGGCCTGACGTGACCACTTAAGTTTGCCAGACTTTTCTTCTTGTTCGCAGATAAGGAGAGCGCATGTGTGAAATGAGCAGTGCGTGACATCGCGTGACAGGTGGTTTCATCTTAAAGCAACGGTAAAGTGTCATTGACTAACTGATCGACGACTTCTCTCTGTGGAAAAAGTTTGTTCATCGTTGATGCGTTTTAACTTTAAGTGTCACAGTTTCCCGGACTTTTATTTTGAAGTTTCCTGTTTTGTTCTGTTTTTCCCTTATTATAATTATTATTATTTACTTCCTATGTTAAGTTAATGATGATCACCTGTTTTCCATTCATGTGTATTGCTATTTAAGTTCTCCCTTCTGATGTCATGTTTGTCGGTTATTGTGGTTTCCTGTGAAAAGATGGTTAGTGTACTCCTGTGTATTCCTGTGACTCCTTGTGGATGTTTATGTCCTGTTAACGCTCCTGTACTTTTATGTTTCTACGTCTTAGTTTTAGTTTAACGGTTAGTGTTTGTATTCCTGTTCACATTATTAAATATCTGTTTCTGTTTATTACTTCTTGATCTGCTCCTCCATCATTATTACTCCGTCGATACAAACCCTATTCCATTACAGTAAGAAAATATTTTACTCCCGTCCAGGAGAGAGACGTGAAACTTTTGCCTTTGACTGTATTCATGCTAATTTCAATTTCAAATTTCACCAGACCTTATGTGAAATATATGTGAACATTTCTGAATTGGTTAAGGTTTTGTCGTTTGAGGCATATCAATACGTGATAATTTTTCATGTTTTATGTGTTTTTACTTTTGGATTTTGGTAAAGACGATTTCAGCCCTATCAAGCAATCTAATGCAACCTTCCCAATGGGTAGGGGTGGTGGGCCTGAAATTTATCACAATGAGAGAGTGTCTGAAATTATATCACGTTGTTATGGGACAGCGTTAGCTAATGTGGGTCTTGACTATATGCACACAGTTGATTCATCAATTGGTGCTTCTGTTGGACTAACAGCTAGCTCGACCCCAATCACACACCAAGATGCTGAATGTGTAATTTCTCCTGAGGCGTTAAGGAGAATACTTTCAGATTTGGCTCAGAAAATAGAGGAGAGTATTTCAGTCAGCCTTAATCTTGAGCACCAGCCCCGTACAGCCTAATCCTCCTTTCCAGTCTCAGCCCTCCAGTGAGTGTATTGACGCATCTAGTCTGAAGGCGATAGTTTAGCAAGATTCAGCACCTCCACTATTCTTCAGGGGTGAAAAGAGTTATTTGTTTACCATCCATGAATGGGAGGATATGATGTGCAGTTATTTAAACAGAATGAGATGCAAAATGCAAACTGATGTTTCTGATCTCTCATCATGAGCAGACTGGCTGGAAGAGCGAGAGATGTTGTTAAGGTGTCTCTACGAAGTCGCCCTCAACTGAGTGCTAGTGAGCTTCCAAGTGCAGTGTTTGACATATTGAAACACAACTTCAGTGAGTTACCTTACTCAAATATGCCCATGGCTGACTTTTATAATACTGTCTCAAGAGCAAATGAAAGTCCAATGGATTACTGGATACGTCTTAACAAGGCCATAGATGTTGCTGATGAGTGCTTGTGCAGACACAAAACGTTGATGATCCTGTTGCTGAAGCGGTCATGATGTTTATTTGACGTTTATTTCACATGTCCAGACCCAAGTATTGCTATGTCTTTTCAGTTTAAACTAGCTGAGAGGTGGAGCACTGCTGAGGTCCAGGAGTCAAAGACCTCACTGTCATGCAGGGATTAAGGGGACCCATCGTAACATTCCTAATTCAAATCTCCTCGAAAACACCTCGCCCTCTGATTCCCTGCAGTTGCTGAAAGACTATGGTCTGTTGGATGTCAACATTGATGGATGTGAAGTTTCCGAGGTGTGGAAGAAATAATTGACAGCTCTTATTGTCTCTTCCAGTGATATTTTCTCCAAGGATAAACTGGATTGTGGAGAGGCAAAGAATTTTGTGCACAGGATCCATCTTTATAATAAGCGCCCATTTCGTCTTCCCTATCACCGCATCCCTCCTGGCCATTATCAAAAACTGAGAGAAATGAGTCAGAGATGGAGGAAAAAGGAATAATCAGCAAATCTGTCAGCGAGTATGCATCATCTGGAAAAGAGATGGTAATCTGAGGGTTTGCACTGATTTTTGCTGGCTCAAGGCTAAAACCATCAAAGATGCCCACCCTTTACCACATCAATCTGACTTTCTTGCAGCCTTAGGAGGCAATGCCTTTTTCAGCACCAAAAACAACAGTCTTCTGTTACCTTGATGACTTGTTAATCTTTACTCCATCTGAACAGGAGGCACTGATGCGCTTGGAAATAGTGTTTTTGGAAATTGTCGATTGAGATCCAACAACCTGAAGCTAGCTCCTAAAAAGTGTCTTTCTGAGAAAGTCTGTAAAAGTCTGTAGTTTCTAGGCCATGCGATAGATGGTACTGGTGTTACAGTTGATGAGAAGAAAGTGAAAGTCATCTCTGCTTTTCGAAAGGAGGATCTAATTAAGAAAGATGGAACCACACCTTCACAAAAGAAAATCTGATCATTTCTCTGTATGGTCCTGTACTACTAAGCCTTTATTCCGAATTGTTCACGTATTGCCAGACCCTTATTCAACTTGACTGCTGGCCAGAAACATTCAGTGAAAGTGATTTTAGGAGAGCAGGCACTTTTTGGGAGTTGACACCTCAGGACTTGACCCCAGAGAGTGATGTGGCCTTTGAAGAATTGGAGAGGGCCCTTGTTGCCAGTATGGTGCTGGCTTATCAAGATTTTGAATGTCCCTTTCTTCTCTGTGCTGATGCTTCGTTATACGGCTTAGGTGCTGTACTCTCTCAGATTCCTGCTGGTGAAAACAAGATGAGACCGATAGAGTTTGCTAGCAAAGGAAAGGAAAGGAAAGGAAAGGACGTGATGTGAGGCCAAGTATGGTGACCTATACTCGGAAATTGTGCTCTGCATTTAACCCATCCAAGTGCGCACACACACAGTATTGAACACACACACCTTGAACACACACCCGGAGCAGTGGGCAGCCATTGCTGCGGCGCCCGGGGAGCAGTTGGGGGTTCGGTGCCTTGCTCAAGGGTCTCACCTCAGTCGTGGTATTGAGGTTGGAGAAAGTGCTGGTAATTCACAATCTCCACCTACAACCTTTGGGTTACAAGTCCGACACTCTAACCATTAGGCCACGGCTGCCCCAAAGACTTTGAACCGCAGCCAAACTAAATATCCTGCACACAGATTGGAATTATTGGCTCTTAAGTGGGCAGTGGGTGACAAGTTCAGTCACTGGCTTAAAGGCAATGAGTTTACAGTGTGGACTAATAGTAATATGCTTACATACATTATGACCAAGCCGAAGTTGGATGCATGTGAGCAGTGCTGGGTCTTGAAACTTGCTCCATATTATTTTGAGATCAAATATGTTCCTGGGAAACTCTCGTTGACTCAACAGTTCAAAGCCCTATTCTGAACTGTTTAGGCAAGCTTACCAAGCACAAGAGATTCCAGTTTATTTTACCTGAATCTTTAAAACATCAAGCACTTTCTGGTGTTCATGACCTGGCTAGTGATCAAGGGCAGCCGCACATGTTGTCTTTGGCCCGTCACAGGTTTTTATTGCTTGATATGGAGCGTGATGTGCGAGATTATTTGAAGAATTGGGATGGGATGGGATGGATTTTCCTCTGTCCATGGATTTCCCCAACGCATCCATTCTAACCAGGGGGCTTTATTTGAGAGTGAACTGATCACTAAGCTTCTCGAACTGGCTGGCATCAACAAATCTAGAACCACCCCTTACCACCCAATGGGGAATGGTGGTACCGAAAGATTCAACAGGACATTAGGTAGCTGAGGTCCCATCCACCAAGACCTATGCAGAAGTGGCCGCAGTTGGTACAGACCATGACATTTGTGAACAACTGTACAGCACACAAAACGACAGGCTTTGCCCCTTTTTACTTAATGTTTGGCAGAGTACCACAGTTGCCAGTTGACCTGTTCCAGAGTGTTCTTTGGGACAAGTCAGTTTGTGATTATGACCAGTATGTTAAATCACTCATCAGTGACCTCAAGTCTGCCATGACTGTGGCGCAGAAGAATTCCGAATTCCGAAATCACCTCTCTGCAGTGTCCCTCCACTGTATGATCCAACATGCTCTGGTGGTCTAACTGCCCAGACCCATAGTGATGCTTGCTCCTATGTTGCCGGGATTGAGCCTGCAGAAGAGGCAGATGATGAACGTAATGAGGCTGAGAAACTCTCGCAAGCAGACTGTATGTCCAACATCTCCAATGTAGCTAAATGCAGTGATGACCGCACCGCTCCATGGGTGCATTCTCAGTTGCCCAGCCAACAGGAGCCAAATTTACTACTTGCTGTTGTAGCAGGTGCGCATTTTTAGAACATCTTTTGTGATTCCACTTGTCATGACCATATTGGGGTTTCCTGCGTATATCTGGCAACCATGCTGATTTGGGGATGCCGCAAGCGTTGCTTCTTGCCAGTCTGCATGTGATTTCACAGCGGTAGGTCACAACAGTTGTGTGGTGATTCAATTAGGGCTATATTTCACTTAACGGATGATTGTACACTATATACTTACATAATCGTGATTATAAGTCCCTGTGATGTATACGCACATGTTGTTGATCAGTTTCTTTTAAAAGTTTTGCTTCTTATATCTTTCTCAGCATCGTGCATTGATGACGCGCGCTGTTTATTTGCTGAAAGAGTCCTCAATTTCTCTGTTTTGTGTTAATCAGAAACAATAAATGAGGACTTGATGGCAAGGAATTCTGTGTATTCAGTTCAGTAAACAACACAACGCAGATAACACACCGCTACACTGTGCCAGTGGCCGATGACAAGTTACAAGTTACAAGTGGAGTTTATTGTCATTTCAGCCATATACAAGTACACAGTGAAACGAGACAACGTTTCTCCAGAAACAAGGTGCTTCATAAGACAAACACTAAACATCACATACATGCAGGGCTACATAAATAAAACAGTATATACATAAAGTGCACAAGTGCAAAAACGAGTGCAGACAGCACAAGACATTTGACTGATTTGTAAACATTTAAGAAGTGTGAACGTTACAATGTATATTTTTGGCAGCCAGAATGTAAACAGAAAAACGGTAAAACAGATCGTAAACATTGTTAAGGGTGTAAACATTTGTATCTTTTGGAAACCAAATGTGCAAAGTGACTTAGTGCCGAATATTTTAGTGCAAGATGTAAACTGTAAACAGTAAAACAGATTGTAAACATTGTTAAGAGTAGTAAATATTTGTATCTTTATACTTTAGTGCAAAAGTGTGTGTGTGTGTGTAATCCTTTAGTCCAGTTTTACTGACTATTGAGAAGCCTGATGGCATGGGGAAAAAAAACTATTTGCCAGTCTGGTTGTGAGGGCCCGAATGCTACGGTACCGTCTGCCAGACGGTACGAGGGTAAAGTGTATATGGGAGGGGTGTGTAGGGTCATCCACAATGCTGGTGGCTTTGCGGATGCAGCGTGAGGTGTATATGTCCATGATGGTCCACTGTCCTAACTATCCGCGGAAGGGCTAGTGCTGCTGCTGACCCTTCTCCCAAAATCCTGTCTCTGACAGTGTACTTGTTATGCTGTAACAAAGACGCTGAGGTGAAATGAAAACAATAACTCAGGCGGGAGGTAACTGAAATGTCTTATCTTGAAAATCCTTGGCGTGGGGTGATAAACAGAATACTGCGGCGTAGGGAAAACAGGGAGGCAGGCAGGAATCAGGTGTATCGTAAGGAGTGCGATCTGTAGACCAGACAGTAAGAGACTAGGGGAACGAACCATATAAAGGGAGCGGCTGAATGGGGAACAGGTGGCTGTAATTAAAACTCTGGTGATGAAGATCATATGGGCGGTGCTACTTGCGATAAGACTGGTGGGGGTGATTGGGGTGAATGCCTGAAAACTGCTTGTTTGGTGTGTGGACCACATAATTTTTATGACCAGTGTACAGGGTTTTTCCAATGTTCTCAGAATAGGAGGGTGAGTGTAACAGGTATTGAAAGTAATGTTAATTACCTATATAGATTTACACAAAAATGTTTACAAAGTATACCTGATATGCCTATCTGTGTGTGTGCATCTTCCCCTTTAATTTTTTACAGCAGCTTCTATCTTAATGTCCTGTCTTTGCACCTCTATCCCTTTCCACACTGTCTCCGCATGGGAGAGGTGGGTTTCTGTTGAGTTCTTATTAATCTAATGTCTTTTTTTACTTTAAAAATCACCTTAAGTTATTTTTTCGGTTTAAATCATATGTATAACTTTATTTTTCATGCATGTTTCATTATTTTTGTCTTTTCATTTTAACTGGGTCGTGATGTAATTTTGATGTCTTATTAATATGTTCGAAGCACATACTAAATGCGCTGCACTTTCTTTGGCAGAAAAGACAAGGGCGAAAACACACTGCTTAAAAAACATTTTGTGTTATCAGGGGAGAGATTAAAGAAGAGTTGAACCATCAGTTGATGTCCGTCTGGCTACTCAATAAGAGAAAATAAACACAACGCAGACAACACCAGTTACACAGAGACAACAGTCCCTCTCATTTTTTGCTGATTTTGAGAGAATATATGTGGAGTTAATAAACACTCAGCGTGTGAGTGAGGTAATTTTATGCACATTAAATTGGAACAGGAGACAGTTTTAACATTTAAAAAATTATCAGCCACTTGTTCTTTTTTAAAAGTGTTTTTTTTGTGCTCTTCTGTTTAAAACACACTGTTGTCTGTTTGCTTTGTGGCCATTTGCATTTCCATGGAGACTTTTTGTTAATAAAAAATTGTTAATAATAAAATCAGATGAATCCAAACGCACTGTTTACACGAACGCAAAATAATCGGGTTGATATTCGCGTTTACATGACACAAGCTTAGAATCGGATTTGAACTTTTGACATGCGCCTGAATACACATTTCCCACCAAAATGTGTGTAGCCTACTAACCAGTGGTGGGGGTAATGTATTACAACTACTCACGTTACTGTAATTAAGTAAATTTTGGGGGTATTTGTACTTTCACAAGTATAATTTTCTGTAATTTTACTTGTACTTGAGTACAAATTAAGCTAAGTAATTTACTTCGTTATTTTTAAAATCAAAATTTGTTACGGAGTACTGAATTAATATTTCAACCACTGACTGGCATTTCGGTAGCCAATAAAAATATCTCATCTTAACGGACCAATAAAAAGCCTGGTACGTTATTTGAACCGAAAAACAAGTTCGGCTACTGCAGATTTACGTGAGCTGACCGTCATCGTACAGTCAAGAAATTATTGATTGACACATGGAGATTCAAGACAGCAATAATGAATATGAAGAATGCAGAAATGAGGAAGAAATAGCAGAGGATGCGTGCCCATGGCCACACCTGGAGGAGCTGTTTACCTATAGAGGGAGGAAAGGGGATAGTGTGCTGATGCAGTGTAAACAATGTCTGCCATCTGCTGTGATTTCGCCCTACAAGACTTCAGCCTCTAATCTAAGAAAACACATTATGGTAAGAAGACTTATAACTCTATTTGTGTGATATTTTATTTATTTATTTATATGTTTAGGCACTAGGCAGTGTTGTTCTGTGATTTCTAACGGTTCGTTTTGCGTGATTAGGTTAGCAAAGTTTCTCCATAATTTGCAAGTGATTTTAATCCCCTCAAGTCGACAAAGGTGTTGGCGCGTTTTGCTGCATTTTTTTCTAATTAAATCGTCTTTTGATCATACAGATAAGAAAAAGGCATCATTTGAAATTGTAAAGGGTCTATTTTTATTTGTGTATATTTCTGTAGTCTTTATACTCGCAATAGCAAAACATTGTTTTTGTAAAATAATTGTGGTGCACTATTGATAAGATAATCATCACTAGAACATGTAAATCCATCATCAATGAAATACAGACTGTATTAATTAATTATTTCCCAATTTGCTTATTTGTTCTTATTTTATTGCTTACTGTGTACTTGTTTTAATATCTTAAATATATATTAGTAAGGCATACTGTTTTTTCCTTATTTACAAAGTTTCAAAAGTGTTTATAGTATCTTTAAATATGTTTTGTAAAATGTGTTTTATTGTCTGGATCTTGTCTGATTCAGCAATTATGGATAATTCAATAAATACCACCAGCTAAAAAGTAATTAGTACTCTGAGTAGTTTTTATGAAGAGTAATTTGTACTTTTACTTAAGTACTTTGTAACACCAGTACTTTTACTTGTAATTGAGTATAATTTCAGCAATGTAACAGTACTTGTAATTGAGTATACATTTTCAGTACTTTTTTCACCACTGGTACTAACAGCTACTGTCAGGACTAATCAGCCCGGATTTGTATTATTTGTTCTGTGTCGGAGTGCGTGGTGGTTTGGCAGATTGCCACGTGCTCCGCTGTCCGTGTCCGCCTCGCCCTCTCGTTTGTCCCAGCTGTGTGTCATTCAGTATCATCACTCTCACCTGCTTACTAGCTGATTCTCTCCCTTTATATTTCCCTCGTGGTTTCCCTTCGTTGTCAGATCGTCTTGGTTTACTCAGTTTCCTGACCGCTATGTTTGTTAGGTAAAACAAAAACCTAGTTATTTAATCTCTAGTCTAGTTTAACTTGTTCTGTTCTAGTCTTATTCAGTTTATATTTTATTTTCTGTTTTAGTTCTGCTGTGTTAGCCCTGTCCAGTCTGCTCCAGGTTTTTGTCCTGTCTACTGTGTTCCAGTGTCTCGTCTCTCTCCCCTCTCGTCTGCCCGCTGGAGTTTACTTCCGGTCCCGAGCCTAGTCATCGCCATCATCACTACTGTCGGACTTACCTGCTCTTCGCCGGTTTCCTGCACAGCCCGTCCAGTTCGCTAGCCAGTCTCCTGCCCGTCATCCTCCAGGGGTCCCGCCATTTTCTGTTTTTTTCTTTTGTCTGCGCCTGGGTTGCCCCGCCATCAGGGAACCTAGTCCTGCTCCAGTGTTTGCATTTCCCTGTTGTCTTCAATAAACTCTTGCATTTGCAATTGGATTCTCTGTGTTTTCCCTCTGACAGAGCCGTGACCGCTACTCTATTGCCATTGCTTCTGTTTTCGTTTTTCAAAGCACAATTAACATTTAAAACACTGAGCAACATTGTGGTTTGTTTAACTGTCCTGTTTTGCTTTGCCAACAATAGCCATGCAGCATACATCATTACGCGATTTGTACATCATTGCACATGCGCAGACCTTTCTAGTTTTATTTTCAATCCAATGAAGCGTTTACATGTCCTCTTGATTGGATAAGAAAAAGTTCAAGCCACCCCTTACAATCCGATTGAAATTTTGATCAGATCTGGCCAATTCGATCCGATTGACGTGTTTATACGTGACTTCTTTATTCTGATAGTGCTTTAGTCCTAGTACATTTACATTTAGTCATTTAGCTGACGCTTTCATCCAAAGCGACTTACAAATGAGGACAAGGAAAAAACTTCAACTACAATAAGTGGCAACTGTTTTTTTTTTTTTTTTTAGTTGAAGTAGAAGTGGCGGTGTGTTGGTAAATTAGTCAAGGAAGTGAAAACAAAAAAGATGAGTTTTTAGTTGTTTCTTGAAAACTGCTAATGACTCAGCCATTCTGATGGAGATATGGAGTTCATTCCACCAACTGGGCAGAGTGAAAGTAAGAGTCCGGGAAAGTGATTTCTTCCCTTGTTGGGATGGAACCACAAGGCGACAAGTACAAGCTAGTACAAGCTGGAAGCCCTGCGAGGAGAGCATTGCAGTAGTCCAGTCTGGAGAGAACCAGAGCTTGAACAAGGAGTTGTGCTGCGTGATTCGATAGGAAGGGTCTGACCTTCCTGATTGTATTACGATCCTGTTGTATTACGATCAGATTATTAGGGTCCATGTTAACACACTACTGATGACTTGCACTCACAGGCATACACATTTAGGTCCTAAAATCACTCTCTAGAATCAATATCACCAGAAAAACATCTTCCTTTGTACAGGCATGTTTTGACGTCACCTTAAACACACTCACTCAAGACACATTTACAGTCCACCTTAAAACTGATAGATTAAACAAGATTTTTTTCTGCTATGCAAATCAAGGCTTGGGCACTTAGCTGTGACAGATACTAATGTTTAAATCGGCCTCCCAGACCAAACTGGGCTGTTGCTCGTGTTCTTCATTGAAATGTCACCTGTTCCCATCCACCGATTTGCATAATGCAGAGTTCCTCACTTGTAAAATACAGATTAAAAGAGGAGATGGGAAGCCATTTGTAAAAGTGGAGAGTCATTTCATAGCACTGGTTCCCCTGGTGATTAACTCGGCCACCAGTATGACTGAGGCTTAACACTACGGCATTAATTACATGCCTACAAACTGCTCAGGCACATATTAATGACCTCAAAGCAGAGTAGTGCATGAGTGTGTGCTATACAATAATCATGGCCTGAAATCACACAGTTCTGCTTAGATTAGGGCTGGACAATAATTCGATATCAATATATATCGCAATAGATTTTTTTCAATAACGGTGATACGATTTTTAAACCCATTTCCGATTTTTCGATATACATTTGCATATATATAAATAATTTTATACATTAGCATTTGTCACTGAGCACGAAATAGTTGATAAGAGAGGAAAGACTAATTCAGTGGTGTGGAAGTGGTTCGGCTTTTTAAGTTCAGATAAACTTCAGGTTTCGGTGCTCTGCAAAATGTGCCGGAGAGTGGTGCCGACTAGCAGCGGGAACACATCAGATCTGTTCCACCATTTGAAGCAGTTCCACCCGATAGAACAAACTGAGAGTCAGAAGATAAGGCATGATAAAAGTTTAAGCCAACCTGTCCCCGAACCATCACCATCTTTTGTAGGTACAGACATTCATTGTGTGTGTCCTCGGCAGTTTTTTCCTGAGGCTTTTTAATATTGTCCATATTGATATCGGAATTATATCGTATCGACCGAAATTAAGAAATATATCGTGATATAAATTTTTGCCATATCATCCAGCCCTAGCTTAGATGTACTTGCTGAGTATCATGCCATGCCATGCCATCATATCAATCCATTTAGTAGTGAAGCTTTGTGTGTTTTCAGTTTTGTACTAATATTGTACTAATTTTGTACTGAAAAGGTTAAATGTTTACTCACTTCCCAGCACACACAGGACATTCCCCTATCATTAGTATTTTGTTTTTAGTTATTTAGTTAGTTTATAGTATTTAGTTATTTTATGGGAACCAAATTATAATGTTCTAGGAATTAAAAATTAAAATTAATATTTGTATTATAATGGAATTAATTTATATTTGTTACGGAGGAGGCTCCAGCATCGTCTCCGCCGCGCCACCAGAGGAAGGTGTCGCCAGAGTACTAACCGGATCTACGAACTCCACTTCCCATAATGCATCACATCCAGTTCCTGTCTACTTTCCATTTGCCACCTGATCTTTATCCACCACACCCTATATAAACTGGACTCACTTTCAATACTGTGCGAAGTCTTGATTGCCCTGCATCAATACCGAGCGTTTTTGTCATTGTTATATTGGATTGGTTTTCGTGTATGATCTTGGTCTGTTCCCTGGTTCTGCGATTCTTTGCTGCCTGCATTTGTTTTTGGATCGTTCTCTGCCTGCCTCGACTATGGATTGTTTATTATTTATGATTGTTTGCCGCCTGCCCCGACCTTTGCCTGATATATCGTTTACTCTCTGCTTTGTCTACGCAACTGCTGTTCACTGTGTTTTACCCTGCCTGTGTTACGATTGCATTAAATACTACAAATGGATCCTAACTCTGTTGACCCTTCATTACAATATTATAATGATAATGTTCTAGGAATTAATAGTTTTTTTAAATACAAAAAGTTCCCTGGTAGCCAAACTAAAATTCTGTTTATGTAATGAAAACTTTCCTAGTTAACCAAACAATAAACCTTGAAAAGAACATTCTGGGAGCATTAGCTCCCACTTGTTTGTGTGGCAAACATTGCAGTAAACACAGTAAGCAATAAACCTAATGTTCTAAGTACTAACATTTAATATAAATAAACAGCAAAAGAAGTTAACATTGATGAGAAACATGGTATTGTTATATTATTAATATTTAAGTTGCCTGACAGTAGAGGAGAAAATCTCATCTCATTCCTGATCATTTATCCTAGTACTATTAAATTCCAAAATATTTAAGTGGTGTTGTCCCAAAGGTGTCGTGCTGAGACCCTCACTAATCTTTTTCACAGTCTATCAATGAATTCCATTTTTCGGGTCTCTAAATACTTGTAATGAGGGTGAGGCTGAAGCCGTGTTGAAATCCATTTGCAGAAGTTTAATGATAAAACAGTTCAACAATCCAAATCATAATACAGAAGATCAGAGTTGAGGTCACAGGCAAAGTACTCAAAATCACAGAAAACAGTCCAAAGGTGTAATCTAAAAGGCAAAAGTCCTGAGAAACGGGCAATAAATCAAACACATAGTAATCAACAAGACAATAAAAACACTCAGTAAAGCAGTAGAACTGGCAATACTTTACAAGGCCTGTTTGGTCTTGCCATGCTTAAATGGCTGTCAAGCAGGAAATTGTCATAGAAGCAGAGGGAGTGATACCAGTCAATACTCGGGCAAGGGCTCCTTCTTTTGGTGTGGCATTACAATACTACACCGAATTGAGAAGAAAAGTGGAGCATTGCTCTGTGTTTGATAGCGGACCACATTTTCTTCTTAATTTGTAAGCTTGTTGCAGCAGTGGGTGAGAATTTACTCAGCACGGCTAGCTCTTAGCATGAAGTGACACCTGACCAAGGACTTTATAAACACTATCCTTAGTAAGGTACGCAAGGACACCTTTTATCCCCTGCATTGCATGCAAGGATTGCTTTTGCTGGGCAAATAACGCTGGGTGGCTGATAAAGTCGAGGAGTAATAGCTTTTTACTAATGAGAAAAGTGTCACTGATTATGACGAACAGCCTTGGACCAACAGGCTAAGCTGCGACACAAACCTCCAATTGTTAGCTGCACAGGTTTGTATTTCATTATGTACAGCTTCACTTACACCCACTTGGACCACACAGCACAAACTCAACTTTTAAAATACAGTTTTACCAAAAAGATTTAATTCCCACAACTTTTAATTTGCCTCATAAACAGATCTGCATGGCATTAAGAAAACAGCATTAATTTAGCCAGTAGTATCATCAAAATGCCCCCTATGAGGAAAGTATGAAGGAACATGATTAAACAATTGTTGTTTTATTCAAATAAAAATTTGACTTCTTAAGGGTGGTCTTGTTATAAAAAAACAAAAACAAAATGGAGTCATGTATTAATAAGATTACAAAGATGATGGAATCAGTTTGTGTTATTTACAGATTAGAAAGACATTTAGGATGTTGAATGTACAATGAAATACATGAAAAATAAAATATAAATTCAATTTTATTTTATTTATATAGCGCTTATTTACAATGTTGCCGTATTTCAAAGCAGCTTCACATACAGCGAAAATAAAAACACAAAAAAACAGGACATTTATAAAACCTGTATAAAACAGAATACAGAATGCATGTACAGAATCCACCTACTTGGTCTGTTAGAAACCTCTGGGTGGTGTTTGATGACCAGCTGAAATTCACTTCACAAATTGCAACTATCTCTCTGTCATGCAGGTATGTGCTCTACAACATCAGGAAAATCGGACCTTTCCTGTCTGAGCACGCAACACAGCTCCTAGTCCAAGCACTGGTAATATCAGGGCTGAACTAATGCAATGCCCTTCTGGCTGGTCTTTCAGCCAATGCAACCAAACCCCAGCAAATGATTCAGAATGCTGCAGCACGTCTGGTCTACAATCAACCAAAAACAGCCCATGTACTGACCATCTACTGACCTTACTCTGCTGGCTACCTGTAGCCACCAAAAACAAACTTCTGTTCATCCTGTCTCTAGTAAACATAATACAATATCCATTTGTAAATGTAGCTTGTAGGCTCTGCTTGTTGGTTCTTAGGACAAAATGTTTAATGCTCTCGTTGTAACGGAGACTGAGAGGCGTTTGGATCCATTAGCAATATTTTAATAGCGTGGTTAAACAGGCAGAGGTCATACCGGTGAGGGCTCCCGCTGGCGGCACAGAGAAGAGGCTGGAGCCTCCACCGTAACATTCGTCGCTTGTAAGTCGCTTTGGATAAAAGTGTCAACTAAATGAATAAATGTAAATGTAGATGACACGTATCATATCTTTATGTATCATGAATCTTTATGAAATGTAGTTGTTATAATAGATAATAATTGTTATATTATTAATTTATATTAATAATTGTTATAACAATTATAATTGTTATATTAGAATTAGAATACCTTTATTGTCATTGCACAGCTGAAATTTAGTCTCCCATTCAAGTGCACACACATACATAAATGTAAAAGTAACAGTAAACAAATGCAAAATTGACAAATATGTACAGTTAAACAGTGCAATGTAGATGGAAATGTACAGAATCTGCAAAGTAGGGCATGTGCAAATGTAAGCGAATAAGTACAGGTAATGAAAGAAATATATTGCACAGTGGAAAAAAACAAATTGAAAAAACATTGATCACACTAATCCCTTGTTACATATCTAATGTGAACATGGTTATATGGTATTCAGAGTTTGTACAGCTGTTGGGTAAAACTGTTTTACCCTTGTTCTGATGGCTCTGAACTGTCTGCCTGACAGTAGCAGATTGAATAGAGTGACCTGGAAGAGATGTGTCCTTTATGATGCTGTGAGTTCTCTTGAGGCAGCGGGAACTGTGTAAGTCCTCCAAAGTTGGGAGAGGGCACCCAATGATTTTCTCTGCAGGCCTGATGACACTCTGAAGCTCCAATGCAGCTGGAAAGTAAGAATGCTGTCTATAGAGCGATTGAAGAAAACCAACAGACTCTTGGCATTGTTGTTCTGCCTAAGAACCCTGAGGAAGTAGTCTCTGCTGTGTTTTCAAATTCAAATTTTATTTGTCACATGCAAGATCATACACAGTGCAACATGCAGTAAAATGCTTTACACGACTGTCTTACAGAAACTGAAGTAAAAAATTTAAAATTTAAGAAAAAGTAAAAAAAAAATTAAAGTTTAAATTTAAAATTCAAAATTTGTTTTCTTCACCAATTTTGTGGTGCTTGTGCCACAGGTTAGGTTATTCTGAATGCATACTCCTGTTTGTGACACTCAACACAATGGATATGGGTTAAATGTCCTTTTTCTTACTGAAGTTGATGACTCTTTGTCTTTGAGCAGGTTGTTGTCACAGCACCCACACAGACAGCCACTCCACCTCGACACATCACGCCGACTCATCACCCCCCGAGATGACATCACAACTGTGGTGTCATCAGCAAATTTAACAAAGATGTTGCTGGAGTGGACAGGGGTGCAGTCACATGTATAGAGAGTATAGAGCAAGGGGCTCAACACACAGCCCTGGGTGGAGCAGGTGCCGAGGCTAAGAGGTGTGGAGATGTGGGGCCTGCTCTGACCCTCTGTGTGCGTCCTGTCAGAAGGACTTTGATCTAAGGACGTGGAGTCAGGCAGACCCAGGTCAAGCAGTTTACACATTAGTCTGTGGGGGAGGATTGTGTTAAACGCAGCGCTGTAGTCCACAAAGAGCAGCCAAGCACACTTCCCCTGCTGCTCCAGGTGGGTCAGCACAGTGTTAAGAGCTGTAGCTACAGCCTCCTCTGTAGCTGTATTAGCCCTGTAGGCAAACTGATGTGGGTCAGAGGTGGGGGCTAGGATGTGTCTCTGTACCGGTTTTTCAAAGCACTTCATCACCACAGGGGTGAGTGTTACTGGCTGGTAATCGTAGAGGCTGGTAACGGATAGACTCTTTAGAAGTAATGGTGCTCAATATAACTTCATCTAGGGTAAATAAGAAGCAGAGTTTGTCATTTCTACTGGCTACTGTCTACAGGCCACCAGGGTACCAGACAGACTTTATCAAAGAATTTGCTGACTTTTTATCAGAAGTAGTACTGACCACAACTCACGTCTTAATTGTTAATGATTTAAACATCCACATGGATAATGAAAAGGATGCATTGGGGTTAGCTTTTAAACATATCTTGAACTCTATCAGTGTCCAACAACACGTGTCAGGACCCACTCACTGTCGTAATCATACCTTAGATTTAAAACTGTCCTATGGTGTAAATGTTGATGGCATTAATATTCTGCAGCAGCGCAAAGACATTTCAGATCATTATTTGGTGTCCTGTATAATACATTTACCTATGGCTGCAAAATCAGTTCCTTGCTACAAATACAGTAGAACAATAACTTCTGCCACTAAAGATTGTTTCATCTTCCTAAACTGTCTCAAATCCTAAATGTAGCAGGAAACTTTGAAAACCTTGATAGCGCAACAGAAAAGGTTAACTCTCTCTTTTCTAACACCTTAGACAAAGTTGCTCCTCTACGGTTAAAAAAAATAAAGGACAGAAGCCCAATGCCATGGTATAATGAGTATACCCACACCCTAAAAAGAGCAGCCTGGAAACTGGAACGTAATTGGAAACAATGAGCATGAAAAGAGAGTGTTTCAAATTACAGAAAGGCCTTTAAAAGCTCCAGATCTGCCTACTTTTTAAATCTATTAGAAGAAAGTAAACATAACCCTAGATATTTATTTGACACAGTGGCTAAATTATCCAAAAATAAAGCATTATCTGCTTTTGACAGTTGTCAATGTCATGAACGCTGCTTCCAACTCCATCAATTCCCACAATGACCACTGGAGGTCTCCATCACTTGAGTACTAAACTACATTACCCATACTCAGTTTAGTACCCCTAACCCACATACCTGGCTGATTGCCTACACACCTGTTCCTCGTTACCCCTCATTATTTGACCTTACCTCTTGTTATTTGACCTTACCCATGCCCTACTGCATTCACAAGTGGTTTTCTGGATAGCTCTTTGGGTTTTTGACCCTACTTTGGATTTACTTGTTGATTCTCCTGCCTGTCTTGATTACTGCCTATTTGGATTAGTGTTTGTGCCTTTGCTGCCTGCCCTGCCTTTTGGACTGTTTTTGGATTACGATTTTTGCCTTGCCCTTGCCATTCCTTTTTGCCGGTTATTGACCATTGCCTGTTTGTACTGAGTTGTCATTTGTTAATAAACTGCACATGGATCCTCATTCCCTGCTTCATAAGTCCTTGTTACAGTGAATATTATAGTGACAGGATATAGGGTTGAAAATTATGTTGGCATAAATGGAACTGCACTGGCATGGTTTCAATCATATTTTTCATTCTTGATGGATGCTCTATAAAGCCTGCTTCTTTAGCCAAAAATCTGGGTGTCATTTTTGATAGCAATTTCTTCTTTGAAAACCACAATCTTCCAATCTTCCGTCTTAAAAATATATCAAAACTGTGACATGCTCTCTAAGTCAGACACCAAAAAATTAATTCATGCATTTATGACATTAAGACTTCATTTTAGCTTGACGTCATAAAAGCCTGACCATATTAGCCCAGTTTTGCCAACACTACACTGGCTGCCTATCAAGCATTGTATAAACTTCAAAATTTTGCTGATTACCTATATGGCCCTGAATAGTTTAGCACCTCAATACTTTAGCGAGCTCCTCTCTTATTACAGTGCTGCGATCTGAAAATCCTAGCCAATTGATAATGAACCACCTCTTAAATCTAACCTACACATATTCTATGTCTGTCCCTTAATGGATTATTAGGCTGCATTAATTAGGTAAACCGGAACTAGGGACACTTCCCATAAGAAAAAATATACTGGCTCCACACTAAATCTGTCTGTTTTTAATTTCCTGTAGTCAGCTGGATCCG
The DNA here is from genome assembly GCA_036877575.1 of Botia almorhae. Taxonomy (NCBI): domain Eukaryota; kingdom Metazoa; phylum Chordata; class Actinopteri; order Cypriniformes; family Botiidae; genus Botia; species Botia almorhae. The sequence goes on along the minus strand of JAZGTJ010003389.1, from coordinate 9,175 downwards.
AGACCAGATGGTGGGAAACAGGATGGTTCGACTCCTGAGACAGGTCATCGGGATTTAATAACTTCTTTTGTAAATTTACCATTATATACATACCTACCTTCAGCCTAGGTAGTTTCTAAATTCAAATTCAAATTTGAATAATAATAATAATAATAAGAATAAAGTTTGTTCTATAGTTTGTTCCCTGCTTAGTCATAGCAGTGTGATGTTATAGCTGCAATTCGTAACATTATGCTCTGTCGCCATTTCTGTTGGTAACATTTCTCAGTGCCTGACATATTGTCAGATATAATTACACCTGACAGATTTTTATCAATAAAAAATTGTAAATCATTATAATCAACTCTCCATTCATATCCAGGTTACAAATTGCCACTGTCGCCCTGTTGGCTTGCTTACTGGGAGACAGCTTAGAGTTTTGAACATTGTAAATCCTGCTTCTAGCGAAATGATATAATTACAGTCCTAAAGACGTTTCTATTTTGTAATTTGTCTCCAATTCTCTTCCATTCTATTTCACTGTGTAATCTTCAGGTATTTTTATTGTATATATTTTTTGTATGTATTTTACGTTTGTGTGGTATATTTACTTTTGTGTGATACATGGTATTATTGCAAATCCTTTATACCCCTGTTTCATAAGATGTTATCTTTTTATGTGTCATCTCCATGTAAGCTGGAATGGTATATCTTGCTTAATAATTTTGTAGTTTTATCGGTTCAGTCAACCATATTCATAAACAAAAATATTCATTTATTCATAAACCTACTATACACCTAGTATGCCTAATTAGTCTTAATAATATACAGTATATCACACATATTATTTGCAATAATACTATGTATTTTCTGTTGAACATGTATGAAATTTTTTCTGTTTTTATTCTTCTTATTATTCTTTTTTATTATATGTAAAGCTGCTTTGAAGCAATTTAGCGTTGTAAAAAGCGGTACATAAATAAAAATTAATTTTGGGCAGCCTTTCTGCGGGTTAATGGATCTCAGCGTGCCAAACTAGATGGTGGGGGACAGGACCTCTTGCTCCTCCACAGAGAGGATAAATCTGAGGTCGCTGTGGTCTGTTGGGTGCAGCATGGCTGTGTTATGTGACTGTTAAGTGAGCAAAGAAATGGTTCAGCTTCTCTGCCAGCGAGGCATCACCCTTAGCAGCTCTGAGGCCGGACCTGAAGTTGCTGAGGTGCCATACATGCCTGCTCTTGTTGCTGTCCAAATATTAATGATATATAATCCTTGTTCTTTAGTCAGCCTTGACACTTCTAATCCTTGTCTGCACGTTGGCTTGGGCCATGCTGTAGAGAGCTATATCACCAAACCAGAAGGCGGTGTTCAACTCCTTTTAGCAGCCCCTGGACCCCCCTGGTTATTTTGATTGGGATAGACCCAAATGTGTTTGTCCTGCAGCTGCTAAGAGGCTCCATCCGGTCAGTTTGTAACAGTCCTGGTGGTGGTAAGAACAGTTTTCCTTAGGGGGGTGTATGCCGGGATCAAGAGCTGGGGCATGCGATCAGACTGGTGGTAATGGCCTAGCCCGGTAGCCCAATTTTTATGTTAGTATAAACCTTGTCCAGTAAATTAGCTCCTCTGGTAACAAACTTTACCAGAGTAGTGAGAGGTGTAGCAGACCGAACAGTTTGGAAGATCATTCCACCAGATGATGAAGATGAACTTGCCAGCAAGTGATTGTGTGCTTTTAGAAGAGGGTATTACAAGACATTCATTTACTGACCATGGTGATCTGGAAGGGGTGTAGATGTGTATGAGTTTGGGTGAGCTGGAAAAACAAGAAGTTCAGTTTTGGCTAAGCTGAGTTGTAGGTGGTGTTGTGTCATCCAAACCGAGATGTCTTACAGACAGGCTGATATGCGTGCTGTTACTGTGTGATCATCAGGGTGGAAGGAAAGATCTGGGTGTCATCAGCGTAGCAGTGATAAGAGAAGCCATGTAATTGTATAATAGAACCTAATGATGTTGTGTTGATGGAGAATAAAATGGGTCCCAGGACTGATCCTTGAAGGACCCCTCTGACCATAACATATATCTGCAGAAAGCTTAGAATGTCTATTTTAAAATGATGCAAATCTCATCGAAAACAAACATTATCAGTTTATGTAACTTTATGAAACCCAGGAAAAGTAAAACTTTTTTCCTCTTACCTCATTACCTAAAATTAGTTAAGACCGCCACACCCCCGGCGCGATTCATATGGAAAATAGTTTCGGTTTCGCACACGCCCCCTGGTCAATGCCATAAAGAGCATGGCATTTTCACATCAGATTCACTGTACATTTGGATCGCGTTTTGACCATGGCATGCTACTCTGGTGAAGAAGCACTTCAGATGATTCTGGACAGCGAGTTCACCTTCTCCTCAGATGAAGAACGTGACTTGGATGACTTTTAGTTTCTAACAGAGCGCATATATAAACTATGATATATATAAACAAATATAATATTATACTACGATGTCTCTTACGAAAATAACCATGGTTTTATTTATTTGACATTTTGTAATGTTAAGACTATATTTTTCCAAATTTTAGCTTCACTAAGCTTCTGTTCGCGGATATCTGCTCTGGTGTAAATGTTATGAATGTGTTATACCAGGTTATTGGTATTTGCGATCGTCTGGCGTGTAAATATATATAAACAAATAAGCTGTAAATGTCACAGAGAAGTGACCCATTGACAAACATATTCGCACGTCCTTTCTTATCCTTTATTATCAGCTGGTAATTACTCATTGGTAATAACTGCACTCGCAAGTGAATCTCAAGTTATTTTGCGTGATAGTTTAATATATTCTAAATAAGCTTAAAAAAAATATATATCTTTTTTTTCTTTTGTCCTTACATTCTTCCTTCATTTCTCAGTTCCCTCTCAGTCACACACCTGACTGAAAGGCTCATTATGCAGCTCATTATGCGGGTCTTTGTCTTCTCAGGTGTGAATCACAGCATTATTCATGATCATTCACGCCTCCTTGCATACGGCCGTTCTAAACAAAACGTGTATTCGACTATTAAAATCAATATACTGTTTTGTGTGAACGAGTGAACTAGATGATTTGAAGAAAACACTCTAGGCTACAAGAGGCTTCAAGTTCTCAAAAGTCTTGTAAACAAATGTTCTGTATGTGTTTTATGTCCTTATTTCAGTGACTTCAAAAGTTTTTCACTAACCATGCATAAACGTTACTTAAACCTTACTCAAAAACACAATCATGTACATACATGTAGCTCAGATATTATTGTAGCCCAGTTTGTGCTGCATACAGATTTATCAGACTTTAGCCATTTATATGTTTATAAGCACCTGACTCAAAACTTCTCCAGGGCTCCAAAACACCCTCGGACCCCAGAGGGTTAAATAGAGGTGAGCTGGGTTTTGGGTGTTGGTGCGTCAGGTCTTGGAGATGGTGGGGGTGTGAACTGGCTGCTTATGGATGCTATTTTGTTTGTGAAAAACTCAGCAAAGTCTTCAGTTGATAAGGAGGGTGAGGGTGGAGGTGGACACACAAGGGAGTTGAAGGTTCTAAAGAGCTTGTGAGCATTAGATGTATTGCTGACCTTGGTGGTGTAATATGCAGTTTTAGCAGAGTGGAGGAGGACAGTGATGACTGATACTTACAGAGGTCAGCAGGCTCTCTGTTTTTTTGCTATTTTCTCCCAGCCACCCTGAGTTTAGACCGGTGTTCACGCAGGACTTTAGACAGGCAGGGATTGGAAGGAGTAGAGCGAGCTTGTCCGGAGGAGAGAGGACAGAGGTTGTCTAGACAGAATGTTAGTGTTGAGCAAAGGGTGTCTGTGTCAGTGTTCGCATCCAGGGATGAGAAATGTGGAAGGGTGGGAAGAGAGGATGAGACTGCATTGGAGAGGGTATTTGGAGATAGGGAGCATAGGTAATGCCTGAATGAAACTAACAGGGGTGTCTGTGTTTTGCATGTGGGAAGATGGATTTTAAATGAAAGGAAAAAGTGATCAGAGGTGTGAAGAGTGGAAATGGTAATCATATCTGTGGTGCAGTTGTGTTAAGGTCGAGTTGGTTGCCATATTTATACGTTTCTGAAGTCTTGAGGGGAGAGAGGTCAAACGAGGCAAGTAGCTCTTGGAAGCTTGCTGCATGGGGTTTCTCCAGGTGGATGTTGAAGTCCCCAAAAACTATAAGTGGGCCGCCATCCTCAGGGAAGGAGGAGAGAAGCATGTCCAGCTCCTCCAGGAAGTTATGTACGGGGCCTGGGGGTCTGTAAACTACAACAACATGAATTTGAGAAAGAAAAGTGATTGTAAAATCATGATATTTAAAAGAGTGATTAGAGGATAGTGATAGTAGTGGAGTATATTTCCAGTTGTATGATATAAGAGACCACTTCTGTGCGTTTCACTGATGAAGGGCTTTTTTCAACTTTGCACAACTTCAACCTTGCCTCTAAGAGCCTGTCTTGAATCCTTGCTGTGCATTTCACCCCAGCTGCTTTTGGCATGGTCAACAGTCATTATTTGATTCCACTTACTTTTGAGGTTCTACTAGCACTGTTTTTGCCATCCAGCTGGTCCTATTTCAAGAGGATAGTGATGACCACAACCGTGTTTCCTCATAAAATAATATTTGGTTCAGGTCATCACTTAATCAGTACTTCATTAAGCAGAATCAGATGTGTCTGTATTGGAATTCAACAGGCACTGGAATAGAATGGGTGCTATAAAAGTTGCTGATTTAAGAAAAAAATTGGAGTAGTTTGTGTGTGTGTGTGTGTCATAGTCAAAGCACAAATTGAATTAAGACGTGAAGCAATCCTGTTTTAGTTGAATTATCAAAGTGCATTATAGACATGTACACATCTTAATTCAATTTAACTTAATTATTTATGTAGCACTTTTTTGACAATGTTCTAATTAGTCTCACTATTAACGTTGTGTGGGAGTTTTTGCCACATTTTGCAACAGGACACATAGACATAGTAGTGGTCAACCGTTTGACAGCAAACAAGAATGAAATGTTGCAGAATGAAAGTTTGGAGGAGAATTTGTATCCTCCATCTATTTGCACATATAGCTTGAAAAATAATTAATTGTGACTGAACTTACGTTCGTAAAATTAAAAATGACTGGAGGGAACATCAGACGGCGTGACATGGGAATGTAATGATGTGTGCCAATAATCAATCTATGTTCTATGAAATGTAAAATGGGAACATGAAAAGAATTTCTAAAAGAAACTCATGTAAACACCTTAATCAGAATATTGCCTTATTTATAAGGTCAATAATTATATTACTGCTGTCTATGTAAATGTAGTCAGTGTTATCAGCTGTCATGGACTGGTGAAGGTTTAGACTCTGCATCCTCTTCTCTCTGATCTCCATATTACCCCTGACAGCGTATTGGCCAATCATCTTTGATAGATGAAGCATGAAAATTAGAGGCAGAGTTAAAGTGATAAGCACAGGAACCACTAACATCTCATTACGGCGGACTTAATTGATGAGCTCATTAGGATCATTATTAGAGAAATTGATTTCAAATAGGTACTTAAATCCCACCTGCTAAAACGATGGAAGAAAAACACTTTACAACACTCTCCCAAGTCCTAAAAAACATAATGGAGCAAATAATTTAATTGTGTAATTTTAATAATTTGAAATTGTGTAATAAGATTACATAATACATGACGGCATAAACCATTAAAACATTTAAATATAAGGACTCTTGGCAACATTAATGACTGTTCATTGTGTGCACCCCTGTAATGTATTAATTAACCCTAATCCCAACCATTCAATTATTCATGTGCAATGGGTAATTTACAGGCATACAAAGTACTTGTAGCCCTAACAGAGAGCTCTCCGTACACAGAACCATATAGGAAATATTTCTGCAAGCATTAACAATCTGCTGATCTGCTGTTTTATTATTTTAAGATTTACTTAATATTTATGTTTTCTCTTATATAAAATGGAATATATATTTTCCTTGGGATTATTATTAGGGTCCAAGCACTGAAAGTGCAAAGGGCAGTATTGTTTTCCTTAGGAGTATTATTATTTTTTAATTTTTCAATTTTAACGGGCCTTTGGTTCCTCTTACCAATTTCATGTGATTGTCACCAAACTTGGTGAGCATCATGCCAAGACATGATGAAGTAATTTTTGATATTTCAAACGATTTTGCCTTAGCAAAATCATGGCGATAAATGGGATGATGACATTGACATCTGTAATGACGAGTGAAAAGAACTGGGATCCATTTGCAGATTTTAATATTTGTAGTCAAACAGGCAGTTGTTACGGAGTAGACTCCCGTTCTGTCTCCTCCACACCACCAGAGGAAATCTTCTCCCGAGTACTAGAATCCTTATTCTCTGCTATCTCAGGGGAGGCGGAGCTAAGGTCTTCTCCATCACAGAAACCCACCCCCACCCCTGCGAGGGGCTTCTGAAATGAGGAGGAAAGTGGTGCCGAGGTCTTCCACGAGGTTAAGGGGCCAGTTTCCCTGGATGAGCTCTATGGAATTCTTCTGTGAGAGTTGGGTCCAGGATATCTCCCGCGTTGACCCAAGAGCGTTCCTCCGAACCGTAGCCCTCCCAGTCTTCTAGGTACTGGACTGTACTACCCTGGCACCTTGAGTCGAGCATTTCTCGGACTTGGTAAGCCGATGATGGCGATGTTGGTTAGCGTAGGAAGTCTGGCGACGAATGGCAGGTGAGTGTGTGCTCTGTTCCAAATCTCCTCACTGTGCTGCAACTAGTCAGTGACAGCTGGGAGATCAGAGGGTTCACCACACCAGGGAAACAATGGAGGCTGACGGCCCAGGACATATTTGAATCACATCCCAGAGGCAGGCTTTACCAGACAGTTCTGTGCATATTCGGCCCACATTAGGAACCTACTCCAGTCAGTTTGTCATTGTTGACAGTATGATCTTAGGAAAAGAGTGACTTCCTGATTAAGTCGTTCTACTTGTCCATTGGATTGTGGGTGATAGCTGGAGGTTAAGCTTACATTTACCCCTGTGTTTAAAAAAGGAAGTCCAGACTCTGGAGGTAAATTGAGGCCCCTGATCAGAGACAATATCTTTGGGTAGCCTAAAGAACCTGAAGACATAACTACATAATATGTAATAATGTAATAGCAGTTTCAAAGAAGGTAGGGAGTTTGGGTAGTGGAATAAGGCGGCATGCTTTAGAGAATTGGTCTATGATTATGAGAATGGTGGTATTTCCCTGTGAGTTGGGAAGGTCAGTTATGAAGTTTATTGCGATCAATGCCACCATTCCTCCAAGGCCAATTTAATAGCTAATAGTTCATGGTTACCCACATCATAGTTACGCTCTGCCAGGGAGAGTTGTCAGGAATAGAAAACATGGGGAAACAGTTTAGGAGGTGAACCGTGACGTTGAGACAGAATAGCACCCACCCCAGTGTTGGAGGCGTCTACTTCTACAATAAAGGGTAGCTCAGGATCAGGGTGTTTGAGTATAGGAGCCGAGGTGAAACAGGATTTTAACTCGATGAAAGCAAGATCAGCCTCAGAAGTCCACTTTTTTGTCTGAATTTTGCTTGGTTAGGGAAATTAAAGGGACTGTGACTGAGACCTCTAATAAATCTTATATAAAAGTTTGCAAAACCTAAGAATCGTTGGAGCTCCTTTACGTTTTTTGGCTGAGGCCATTCTGTTACTGCCTCGACCTTCTTTTCATCCATGGCGACCCCCTCAGAGCTAATAACGTAGCCCAAAAAAGAGGTAACGGTACAATTAAATTAGCATTTTTTTCCAAATTTACATACAACTGATTTTGGATCAGGCGCTTTAACACTGCCCTAACATGCTGGATATACTTGTCTAGGGTTTTTGAGTAAATTAGGATGTCGACAATGTACACGATTACCCATTTGTGTAACATATCATGTAGTACGTCATTCATGAATGACTGGAACACTGAGGGACTGCTGGCTAGGCCGAAAGGGATTACCAGGTACTCGTACCACAGGTGGTTATAAGAACTACGGAGATCCAATTTGGTATAATATTTAGCCCAATGTAAGTGTTCAAGTGCTGCAGGCACTAGGGGAAGCGGGTAACAGACCTTAATGGTAACCTCATTAAGCCCTCTGTAATCTATGCACGGTCTCAACCCCCCATCTTTCTTCTTATGAAAAAAGAAACCTGCCGATGCTGGAGAGTTGGAAGGGCAGATGAACCCTTTAGCTAATTTGTCCTCTATATATAATCTCATGGCTTCGGACTCAGGTTGGGAGAATGGAAATATTCTACCCTTGGGGGTGTTGTACCTGAAATCAGGTCAATGGCACAATCTACCTCACGATGAGGTGGTAATTGAGTAGTCTTCTTCTTACTGAACACTTTGGATAAATGGGCATATTCAATAGGTAACTGCGATTGGTAGATCGGTGGGTCATTAGAAATGGACAGGGAGGTATTTAAATGAGTGACCTTGGCCAAACAATTATCATAGAAAGAGATGCCCCATTTGAGAATCTGGCCCTCCTTCCAAAATATGGTAGGATAAATGTAAACATAACCAGGGTAAACCTAGAATGATCCGTCATAATAATGGTTAGGTGAGGAAATTACATAAAAGTCAATGGTCTCAAAGTGGAGAGCGCCTATTCTTAACTGAATATCCTGGGTAAGGTGTTAAATCCTTCCCGGACCAAGGGGGCGACCATCTAATGCCTCCACTGCCAGAGAGGAATCAGAAGGAGTTAGTGCAAGGATATTGTCAAGTCAAGTCAAGTCAACTTTATTTATATAGCGCTTTTTACAAAATGTCATTGTTACAAAGCAGCATTTACATGTATGAAATATTAGGTATGTTAGGCCGAGTACACAGCACACATAGACAGACACAACAGACACACAGACACAGAGAAAACAAGGTAGGAGAAACACAGGTGATATTATGCATGTTATACAGTCATATATGGGGTATGAATAGATAGTATGAGAATAAAATTAATAATAAGTGCAAAATTAGAGCTGATTACAGCAGCCTCCTGACGGGCAGTACAAGGGCAGGGGAGCTGCAGCCAACAGTGGTGAGGAAAAAAAACTCCAAAAGGAGACAAAACCTCGAGAGAAACCAGGCCCAGCCAGGAGAACCAGTTCTCCTCTGGCAATACTGCTGCATCTCTACAA
>JAZGTJ010003388.1:12468-35754 GCA_036877575.1 Botia almorhae | reverse complement strand
TTTTTTTAATTTTAATTCCAACATTTTTCAAAACATTATTGATTTCACTATTTTAAAAAGACATTAAACATGTTTATCACCAATATTCATTAAACAAAAAAACAGAAACAAAACATGTTTTCAAGAGACGTTGGTCTGAACTTAAACCGACAACTGCAGTTTAATTTCAGCTGTAGCTACAGACATACATTACTTACAAGCATTTTGGTGAAACACTAAATCAAACGTAATTTTTGCACTTTTAAGAGCGTTATAACTAGTCTCTATTTGACTTCAGATAAATTTAAACAACAAACACAAAATAACTTTCTTGAGAGAACCAATTTGGGGTATAGAGACATATACAAACAGTGGTCTTCCCAAAACATATAATTACTCATATAAGCAATTTTTGAGGATATTATTGAATTAAAATGTTTTGTATGATGGATTTTATACTCATAAATGACCTTCTTAGGCATGTTAAATGATTATTTTTATTTCTAGCCACTTTTATTTAACTTTAGACAAAATATTTCAAATATTTGAAAATGGCTGAATTTAACAAATATACTTAACCAAAGAGGAATATATATATATTTATATACCTATAAGGTATATAAGTTTCTAAAAGAAATGACACAAGCTTAGGCATGAGATAATATGAAAGTAAAAAAATATATTTCTTTTGTCAAATACTGTTATGGAACAAGTATTAAAAACCAATATGGTGTTGACTAGTTTGTCACTATTTTTCATTTGTTGCATTTGTTTTATTAAAGGCACTTACTGTGAAATAAGTAACTAGATATTGTTTACCCTTAATGTTTTAAAGTACATAAAACAATAAACAGATTTAAAACATATATTTTTAGAATTCTTTATATTATCACAGTTTACCAGCAATTACTTTTTACGAGGAGTAACGCATCACCAAATGGTACTACTGGAATGTCTTTGGCATATCACTGCTCTTTCTGTTGGGGGTTGGGGAGTGTTGAAGCCCTAATGGTGATTCTGTGCCTTATTTAAGGAGCAACAGCTGGGGTTAATGAAAGAAGCCAAAGCAGGACTTTGGTTAGAAGTTCAGAAGCTCTGGCTTTCCAGTCTCATACAGTGAGCCATCCACTGTCAGAGAGTAATCAATATTAGCTAGCATGATTAATGACCAGAATGCAATTTTTAAGACACGTTTAACAGCAAAAGTCATGAATCATCCTCCAAAGAAGGCGACTGCTACAACTGGGCTAACAAGCTTTTAAAACTGCATACGTTGTTTATTCATTGACCCAATCTGAAGTCTTAAATTATAGTTTTATGGATATAGTTTTAGACATAACAACAATAACATTAGGGCTCATATTAGCCAGGTTGCAAGAAAATCTAAAAAAGGTAACGAAGGCACTGAATAGAAATGAAGACACTTAACAGAACGATTGTAGCTGATTGAAATCAAGAGATTGCATCATAATAAATGTGACCTGTATGGTTATCTTGCTTCCATTTGATATGTTGTCAACAATGAACAAATAGCACATTTTCCCTCTCAGAAGAGCATTTACTTCAGGAGTACATCAAATAATTCACAGCAAAAACCAGGAAGGTCTAGAACCACCAACGTGTGTTCTCGTTCCTTCCAGCAACTTCAAAATTCTGCTCAACGAATGAGACGATTTCAAAAGGCAACATGACACTGAAAATACACCAACAATAAATAAATAAACACTCACAAAAAAGGTCATAAATGAAAAAGAAACAGCAGAAAAATAGAAAACGAATAAAAAAGGATATTTATTCTAATTGGCTCTGTGATGATGTAACAGGAAGGTTCAAGGTGCAGTGTCGTTCTGTTCTCTCCAATGTTCTTCTGTGTTCCTGTCTGCACTAATAGGACACCTACAGTCAGCCATTACACTGCTGCTGGTAGCGGCGATTGAGTTCTCGCAGCTCCTTCTCGCGGACGCGCCGCGCCTTGCTGGATTTGGTGGAGCGGCTGGAGCGAGTGGACTGGGCTGATTTGGTGCTGTGACAGCGTGATGACGCTCTCTTCAGGAGGTTCTGGGAAATGGAGCGCTGCAGGTTTTTCATGGAGGAGGAAGCAGCCATGCTGACAACCCAAGGGTGTTTAAGTGCCTGGCCCGCAGTCAGACGTTCATTAGGATCCACCGTGAGGACACGGTCGATAAAGTCCTTAGCGAGGTTGGAGACGCTGGGCCATGGCTGACAGAAAGTGAATGACAGAAAAAACAGCTTAAATGAAGACATCCTCAAATGATTATGACATATTAAAAAACTTATGGTGCTTTAAGTACATTTTACATTTCCTGGGAATCAAATTCAAGAACTTGACGTTGCTAGAGCCATATTCTACCCACAGAGATACAGAATCACAAGTCAACGTTGTGTAATTCACCCTACATAAGCAAAATAACCCAGTTGCTGTGCGATATGATAGAGTAGCTACATATTTTTGCACGCCTTTGCTAACAATACCATGTAGACCAGCTAATTATATCTGTTGCCTGGGAACACATTTGTGGACGGAAATAAGAAATATGCAAAAAGCAATCAACTATACGTAACTATAACTGTGGAGCGTAGTTTAGGGTCAGCGAAACAGAACACACTACCCAGCTAACAATTTTAGGTTGTAAGAATGTTGCCCTAACATTTCTATTAAGTAATAAATTTATTTTTTCAAAGTTATTTTAAAAAGTTCTAAGAATCTTAAAAAGTCCACTTTTTAGACATTGTGTTAACGTTACTGTTTGGTTATAAGAACGCTATTTAAACTTTTAAATTCTGTAACATTTTTTAAACATTCCACTAACAACTTAAGAATACGATTTTTGATATCTGATATATAACGTTTAAAAATGTCCTACTAACGTTGCTGCAAGAATGCTTTTGATAACTGAGAGAACCTTTAGAGAACATTAGCCAATGTTTTGAGAACATTCTCTGTTAGCTGGGTTAGACTTCTGTAAGTCAGAGAGAAAACAAAACATTGCTGGGTTTTTGTTGGTTAGCATGACTTCTCGAGAGCTTTTCCTGTAAAGCTCAAATTCATCTCATCCATGACTCACAACAACAGAGAGGCCCTGACGCACACACTCTGCCAGGAACTCTGCAGCCCTGCATCACACGCTCACACAGGGGGTTACTGAGGGACAACACACGATGACGGAGGTGTGCTGGTTATCGTCCAATACACACATACTCCCCAAAACACATGCACATGCTATCATAGAAAAACATGCATGCAAATACACACATATTTATACAGACACACATATTACAGACACATACAAATAAACATGTCAAGAAATCTGAGGGTAAACCCAGAGAAGAAACATTTGGCAATAGTTTAAAGTGTCTGAGAAGCATTCAGGACTCGTGATAAATAGAAACAGAGCACATGGAGGCGAGAGCCAGACAGAAAGAGGCAGGACTATTATAGCCTTTTGTGTTCTGCTTTTGTGATGGTGGCTTTGTTGGGAATATTTCCATTTAGGAATGCAGTTCTGAGTGGACTGAGGAAAAAGCCTCAAAGACCTCAAGTAGCTGTAGAACAGTAGACAGATTTCTTTTAGCTGACTCCTGACCACTCTTACTAGACCACAGACACTGTACATGTCACTACAGCACAGGTTACCAAAAACAGGTAACCTGAAACTAAACCATCAACAACGATTATGATTGATTATGCCATGTGGTTACAGTAGAAAAACATTGTGTTCACTTAAAATATGAGGTTTTTCAATTCAAATATATTCAGATTCAATATTTAATATGGGTATACCTAGAATAGTCAAAAGTGAGGTGAACTGTGTCGTTTTTGGGCCATTAGCAGCAATAAAATTGAAAAAAAAAATATATATTACTGTACTTCCAAACTGGTTTCCCAAGCTTTATATGAATTAAAAAAAAAAAGATTACACATTTTGTCTTTGTAAAGAAAAAATGTAAAGGAAAATATTAAATATCCATGTGTCAAAAATTTGGCAATTCGGAAATTTAAAATGTATTAGGATAATATCTGCTTGGCGGATTATCAAGTGGTCATTGTGCATAGTGTATTTTAAAAGCAATCACCCAATGACAGCCAATTCAACACAGGAAATACCGTACAATGCAAAACAACAGCACAGTATTATGGCACACAAATATTCCTGGTTATAATAAAGCGACCTAGCAACATTAGCATATTTATTAATGCACTACTGTAGGTAATCATAAACATCTGCATTGCCACTCTCCCAGCAGCCCTTGCTTTGCACATATGATCCTCATACTGCATATTAATCTCAGATATATACATCACCCCTGCCAGCACAGCGCAGAGGTATAACTACTCTTATTACCAGACAGTACCACTGCACACTATTTATTAATCTCACTAAAGAAATCTCTTTTCTTAGGACTGTCTTTTGGGGTTTGTCATGTTCTGCTTTGCTAATTCTGCATCTGTCCACTTCTGAGCTCTTTGAGACAGAAAGAATATAGTTGCCTCATGTCATTGATATTAAATTCACAGGTTTAATTCTCAGGGGACATATACATGCACTTTAAAAGCATACAGCCAGATTATAGATTTGTTGCCATAGATTTTGAACCGCCCCGAGGCAATTTCAGAATTAAAAACCAAAATCTGTGCAGATCATATTATAGAACAGGTATATTTATACATGTAAATCTTATATTATATATACATAACTATAAACATACATTTATGTTTATGTGTGTTTTACATAGCATCTCCACAGACCCCTGGCTGAAAACCCAGGTGCTAAATGAACGAATACAAATGCAAAGCATATGGTCACTTTGTCCTTACCTCCCCCGAGAAGCTGTACTTCCCTTTAAGGATCTGTCGATACAGTCGCATGCGATTGTCGTCCTCAAAAGGCATGGTACCACTGAGCAGTATGTAGGAGATGACCCCCAGTGCCCACATGTCTACCGCATTAGTATAAGGCTTCCGCACAAGAATCTCAGGAGCGATGTACTCAGGTGTTCCACAGGTAGTTTTCATCAGGCACTCGTCGCCTTTCTTCCTCGTGCTGGCCAAGCCAAAGTCTGTGATCATGATCTTGGAATCAGCACCGGGATGATAATAAAGCAAGTTTTCGGGTTTAAGGTCTCTGTGTGTGATGCCCAATGTGTGGAGGTACTTCACTCCATCGAGCACCATCTGCAGTACCCGTGTGGCATCCCTTTCTGTAAAAGACCCACGGGCGATGATGCGGTCAAACAATTCTCCGCCGGTGGCCAACTCCATCACCATGTAGACCCGCTCGGCCGTCTCAAACACCTCCATCAGCTGGATGATGTTGGTGTGTCGCACACGTCTCAAAACACAGAGTTCGGATTCGCACACTTCCCTGCCCTCGCGGTAACGAGTCTCGATCATCTTAATGGCGTAGGGTTGCCGCGTGCTCCTGTGCTCCACCCTCACCACCCGACTGAAACTTCCTCGGCCAATCAAAGCTTTGATATCATACTTAGCAGTCACTCGAGGGTCAAACTTAGCTCTGTATTTGGCAACCTTTCTTCGATGTGGGTCAGCAGGCTCAAGCTGGCTGTTAGCCGGCGGAGGGGACTGACTCACCTTTGCCGCGGCCTGGCATTGACCCTGAGGGGACGGCGAGCCTGTTTTCTCAGCGCTCCCTTCGGGTTTGATAAAGTTTTTATAGACATCAGTCTGATGGGGCTCTACTTTTTTCACCAGGTCTAGTTGGACATCAGAGGGTGGTTCTGGGAGGACTTTGCTCGTCCTGCACCCCATCATGTCAAAATCCTTACTTCCTGTTGCCAGCAGCACATCCTTATCTCCCGGGCAACATCCAATCTGTGCACGGCGCAGCTTCACACCGGCAAAAGTACCAACAGATAAACTTCCAGCCCCACACTCAAGAGAGCTCACCAGTTAACTCTGCAGAACTGCCTAATTTCAGGTAATGTGAAATGTCCTGTTAACAAGAAATCAAACAGAAAAAGTCTTAAATGCTGTAAAAATTAATTCCTCTAAATATGATTAATTTGTGGAGATTCTCTCTGTGCACCCGGCTTAGTGATTTTTTTCCATCATGTACACACCCTCGTCATTCCAAACCTAAATGACTTTTTTTCTGTAAAACACAAAAGAAGACATTTTAAGAAATGTCTCAGTGGTTTTCTGTCCATATTATGGAAGCTTATGGGTGCCACTGTTGTATGGTTACCAACAAACTTCAAAACACCTTCTTTTGTGTTCCTCAGAAGCAAAACTTTCATACAGGTTTAGAATGACATGAGTGAGTAAATGATTTTGGCTTAACTATCCCTTTAAGCTAACCAACATCTATCCCCCACAGTCTGTGTCTTGTTGATCAAGCTATGAGGGTAAATATAACCCAATGACAAGCCCACTGTCTAGCCCTTGTTCTCGATCATCTGCATCTATTGTTCTCTACACACTAACTTCCCACAGGCCCAGGGCTGACATTCAGCTAACTCTTACTAACCCTTGCCCTTTAAAGTTTTCTTTTTTGTGTACAGTATATAACAAAAAAATAAAAACTTAACCTGCACAATGTTTATCCATAGGTAAAATGTTTTCATACTGTATTTGAGGAAATGTGAGTAGTAAGATTTAAGTGTTTGATGTTAAGTTTGAATAGTAACAGTTTTTAAATAGCCTTTTTCGTGAACAACAGATAATTACTACAAATGATGCAGTATTGGAAAAATACCAGTAGTATTAACACAAATAAGCGCGTTAAGGATGGATGGATCGACAATAGGAAGATTCGTTGAAGCTCATGAGGTTATACCGATTTACTGGCATTGTATTTCTGTATATAATTTCATCTATTTTTCATAAACACGAACACTGCATAACACTAGTTTGAAACTGATAGGTTTACGTTGATGTTTAAGAAATAATTGTGCCTGTGAAAAGTATGCTAATTAAAGCGAGCATTTAGGATGACACTAACAAAACATTAATTCAGCATTTCACGTTGGGATACAGTTATACTGTAGATCGACCGTAGATAAAAATCAACTTTACAACACAAAAAAAATCCCACCGGCCCCCCACAAAGACTCAAAGTGAGACACTTGTTCAGATATTCACCGCTCAAAACAAACTTCTTCAGTCCGATTCGCCGCCGGGCTTTAACGAAAATAGTCCAGGCAGAAGATTATAAAAAATGGGTCAAATGTTTAAAAGTGAGCGATGTAGCGGATATACCCCCCGAAATTCCCCAAACCCGTTCAACAGAAATCAATTGTTTTCCCGAGGCCTGGCTCAACAAAAACCAACTTAAGCTTGACGGTATTACAGATCGTGTGGCTTTTAAGACAACGGTATCTCCTTCAAACCCAAATTGTAAACTTTTAAAGTCTAAACAGAGGTTATAATTACCTTGAGAGGGATTTTCTTACAGCCGATGGAGGGAGTGCGAAGAGGGCGAGATTCCCAGGGCCAGCCTCCTCACCCCACTTTCTGCTCTTCTCTCCATTTCACCGCAGATTTATTACACTTTCATCCGACTGAAAAGATAGTAATCCCCAAGTGTTGGCTAACTTCAACATGCTGTGTGCAAAAATAATGCGTGTTAATGTATTTGTATCACTTTAGCGAAGGAACGATATGGGAAGAAAAGTATGAAATTGGGACCGCCTGCTTGGAAACGGTGTTTTCGAAGTGGGACCACCTTTTTCCTGAGTAGACCTTTCTTTCTCCCCCTCTTCTGTTTTTTCTTTGGTAAAGGAAAGACCTCCGCTTGCTTCGACCCCTGCAGCAAAAATTGTGACGCCAGAACCATAAATATGTCCGGGAAACAAACTAGAATATAATGTTAATCGTTTGCAGAATAAACATAAATGCATCTTACACTGTATCTGCACTCATGTGTTGTACATATCAAACATTGTATATTATGAACTATGAAAAATGGCCTGTTTTGGTCGTTTTTGCTGTTCAACCAGTTATAAATATGATAAATAAGCTTTCTCACTGCAGCATTCTAACATTCTGTTTTCGTAATTTTAAGAAATGTGAATCCTAAAAGGACATTATTGGTTTTCTTTTTAAAATATGTTTTCATACATTTAGAATTGCAGTAAACAGTTTAGAATTACAGCAATTAACTTGATATCTACAGGTTTTCAACTTCTGCACAAAAGTATTTCGTTTATAAAACTGTTTAAAAGTTGTAAAGTATGTTACTGCCAAAATAAAAGTCTTACAATCAAATATACAGTATTGACACGAAACGTTTTTATAGTTAATCAATTCGTTCTTTATGTATTTTTATATTTACGTACTTTACATAATTTTAGCATTTTGGCAAATTGTTTAAAACAGCCTTTTTTGGAAAGTTATATTACTTGTAATATTGGAAAATGTAAAGTGACTTTGTAAACCATTTTGGGGGACAATTTCCGAAATATTAAAGTTTTCCCGTCTTACATTTTGCTTTGAGAGCTTTTCTGACGAACGGACTTTTATGTTATAAAAAATCTGTGTTCTTCCAGGATGTATCGAAGCGTGCTTCATTTGTGCAAACTTCATTCTTCATTGTAAAACAGCTAGTCAAGAGACTTGAAGAATGAAAACTTTTACACGTTTAAAGGCAATATTCATAACACGAAAATGGATGTTTAATAAACATTTCCCCCTAATGCTATGTCAATGTTAGCACTCAGAGACAGTCAAATTTTCAGTAGTTGTAATTAACTGTCAGTTTATTATTACGTTTTTATCTCTGAAAGTAATTATTCGGTTTTCGTTGCCAAACGAAGCACGTGCTCTTTTCAGGCGCTCTCTATGCAGCGAAAATGACAAACTTTGGCACATAATATATGATATTATTTGATTCAACCACTAGATGGTGCTGTTATTCAGTTAATGTCAGATTTTTCGTTGTGCCCTTTTACTGCTTAAGGGAACGAATTGCAGTTGTCAGCGCTAAATAAAAAGAACGTATTTAATAACTAAATATCATATCATAGGAAACACCTGAAAACTCACTGTGAAGATTTTGTTTTATTAAATTTTCATAGAACCATTTGAGTTTCGTATATAAATCGAACTCCCTAGAACGGTCTCACTTCTACTAAGATGACCTGTGGGAAAAGCTGAGCTCTAACTTCATGTAACTTTGGGATATTGCTACTTAAAACAGCAATCACTTCACTGTTGCTCCAATAGGACAAGATGGTGAAATAATGCGGTCTAACATCTAATGCTCTGGATGGAAGGAAATGCCACTGGATTTGTGTCACTGCAGTGGAGAAAAGTTGGATGAGAGCCATTCGTTACTGCAAAAGGGCACCGACTAACTAATTCTATTTCAGAAACAGACAGGCACAGTGGGGAAGTGCTGTAAGTGTGGATCGATCAATCATCTGTCTGTCTATCTGCCTGTATGTCTGTCTGCCTGTCTGTCTACAGAACTATAGAAGCTTACGTAAATAACCACTTTAGCGATGTTGTGTAAACCAGTCAAAGTCAGAGGGAGATGGAGACATAGTGTGAAGCCTATGTCTCCTTGCATCTGTCGAAACATTTACATACAAGAGAACCTTAACACAAAACGACCTATGATCTTTATGTATCGTGCATGTTGACTTTTTACAGAATTTTTCATGTATCATAATGTCCTCTAAAACATGCTCTTATTTTACAGATGCCTTCCTGTGTGGGACGGAGGTTTACTTATTTACAGCGATACATTAAACAGCCCATTTCCTGTGATATCTCATGGAATGTGGTAATAAATGATGGATAAGGGTCGTAGTGCTCCGCTTCCAAGTAAATTGTGACTGATTTCTTTAACGGGAAATTGACTTTGTCACTGTATAATCTATGATTGTTTTTGTATCTCCGTAACAATATGCAAAGCAAATCAACAATATCTGCATGATTGATTGCTCGGCCTTCAAGACCGGCTCTGTCTTTCCTCTCTCACTCATAATTCATTCACAGTCTTTCTTTCAACATCTCTCTCTCTTTCCCTCCTCGTCTCACACCCTACTCACTATCTGCCCAAAAAGGTCAATATCATCCGTTAAATCCAAATATGCTGACTGCCGTGCATTATTTATTAGTATGAAGATAGAAACAGCTCTATTAAAAGCAGCCCTGACTCTTCCTCTCTCTCAATTATTCTCATGATAATCAGTCTTACCCTGTGGTGCTGTCAAGGCTGGAGTGCTGGAACAGGCAATATGAGCACTAAATCTGGCAGTCATCTGAGTACAAAATCCAGTTTGAGTTTGTTCTAAAATGCAGAGAATCCTTTGAGATGCTTTTGAATTTTCATGTCTAGGGTAGAAGGTGGGAATGATTCTTGGGGCCAACAGGTGCAGGGGGCCAACAACAATTCTAGTGGGTTTAATGTAGGGGGCCAAACTTCTGTAGGCCCTTTGATATAGTGGCAAAATACATTCATGGGGCCCGTAATTCTTACTTTCAGTAAATAGGGCACAATGTACTGTATTAACACAAAGGAATTTTTCGTATAGATTTTTTACAGCTGTTTTACTTGTATTTATGATTTTTGCCAGCAATTGTGTTGTGCTTTAGAGTTAATGGAAATGTCAGCAAATTAACAGACAATGTCCTGGCAGACTTATTTTACAGTGTAGCTACAGCCCTGAATAGCAGACAATCACATTACCAAATTTATATCTGCTCATTATACATGGAGATTAGATATTAATATATCCAAATATTTGGATTATTATTGTATTGTATTATTATATATTGTAAATTAACATCAGATCCAGGACCTAAAAGTGTTAGATTTCAATCTGTTTAAAATCCTCAAATCCACATTTTAACTGTTGCTAGCTGCACAGTTCTTCAATTAAACACAGATCTTAAATTCTAGACACATTTTCTTGCAGACTTGCTTCCTGGTTCATGCTAATACTTCTTAACTTCTTAGGTGGTCTGGGTGGCTCCCCAGACAACAGAATCAAACTGAGATATAGTCAAGATTTCCGAAGTAAAGGATCTTTGGAAATAAAACCTCTCTGACCTGGATTTGCTTTCAGACACTAATGGTACAAAGTGAAGGAGTCAAAGTGATTCAATAACTGAGTTTCATGGGAGTGAAGTAAAATCTAATTTCTGAATGTGGCGCTGAACACCATGTCGTGTTTAGTGACCCCTGAGTGAAGGAACATTCTGCATATACTCATAGTTATGCAATGGTGGGCAGTTTAAAGATCTTGAAGAATAAAAGTGTGGTACATTTCTGCAAATTGTAAAATATTCAATATTAAATTAATAATAGAAAATTCATAATATTACATTGAGCTTGACTCATAAATCTGAACAGCATCCTCAAATCCTCGTTTTTTGAATTGTAATGTGTGTCTTTATCATCTTCTGGCCAAAATGCCAAAAATCTGACCGAGTTTGATTTCAGACGTAGCGAAATTTATCAGAGGCATTTTTCCCATACCAAGTACTTACTATCTGCAGTCATATTAAAAGTGAATAATGCCTCAATGGCCATTAAGCATGAGGAATCTGTCGTCTGCGTTCAAAAGCTATAACTGAACATTCTGGATGTATTTTTAGAATGTCGTTTTTTTTCAGCTGAGTTTCCTGTTTCTGCTGATGAATGTATGGCCATATGAAAGACTCATGACCAGGATCTTAAAGCTATGTGCTCCTTGATTAAGTTGTAATATTTGTGTCTGTTCAAATGACACTGGAATTTCTAAGGGCTTTGCTTTAGAAAGTGCATTGTGGAAGCCAAATAACAGAAAGAATAATGATGAGATAAAACAATAGAACTATAGAAAGTGGGCGTATACCAGTGGGAATTATACATAAATGTTATCTTACAAAACAGGTCATTGTATGTTCATGAAAACTATCATGCGTAACATATACTCTGTAAAAAGGCGCCAATGAAATCTGTAAAATAATAGAAATACAGTTATAAATACAGTTTATAAGAAATACAGTTTTAAGATGTTATTTTACATTAGACGTACATTTAAAAAAATATAATAAAAGTATGAAGTAAAAGTTCTGTATAGTTACAGATTTTTTACAGTTTAAGCATCACACTTCAACGTGGGCTGACGGTGTTTGTATCTTCCCTCCTAACCAATATCTGTTTAACCCACCCCACCTATAGTGCCAATAGATTATTCATTACTGTTTTCCTGAGTGCACAGCAATCGCAAGCCCACCACTGACTCTTGTGATTTCCACTGGGACTCTTTCAGGGGCCATTCTTATCTCAGCAGGGAATTAAAATACGGCAGCAGTGAAAAATGAATCATAGCATTGTAAGTGCACAAACACACGTAAACATACACACAGAGAAAGAGAGAGCGTTAGTAACCCCTGTCCTCCTCAAATCGGAGTTACATTGTATAATCTGTTGGTAACCGCTTCTTAAGAGATCCATAAAGCACAAGCTATATATTTATACCTGGGCAGAAACTGCAATCTTTTGTTGTGATACCTTTAATCAGATGGGATAGAATACAATGCAGAAGGAGGATCTGATCAGACCTGGACAATTGGACCGTAGGGAAAAGCTGAGCCATGTGTGTAAGCATTGATTTAGGATATAGTGGCACCCTATATCCACCATCAGTAAATAAAAACAAGCCTGTGTTGCTTTCATCAAATAATGCTTAAGAAACAATGCAGACGATTCATGCATATGATCTAAATCTTTTCTACCATAAATAAACACATAAACAGACACGATGCATTTGACCATATTACATTCCACAGTGTGTTTACTGAAGTCACATGACCATCTGTTCTGTGGCTCTGGTGCATGCAAATGTGTAATGTATAAAGGAAGTCGACCATTGCTTCTCAACATGGTCGTTTGAGCACTGCAATAATATACCTAAACATCTAAATTTTATTTAAATAAAAATTATTGGCGGAATTACCCTGAAATTAGGTTATATCAATGAAAAACAATTTAAAGTGAGATTACGCAGAAGTATTAGGGAGACAAAAGCACATTTTCAGTGTTTGCAGTGTATGTTCAAAAGTGTTGATTCAAATAATAAATATTTTAAATTTGCTGCAAAGTTTTTTGCTGAAAGTCTCCATTTATACGTGTTTTACATAAATAGGCACCAAGTCCTGCTTGATTTCATGCGCTTACTATTAAAAGCATGCAGCAAAATATGTTTTTAACAATTTCTGATCCATTCATGCTCCCACTTTCCATATAACCCCCCTCCCTCCCTTTATCTCTTTATCTATACACCCCCCTCCCCCAGTCATGTTTTCTCTCGCATCTGAACACATCACATTTACCCTTTATTCATTCCTGATGAATCAAACACAGTGAGAGGGACCAGGAGAAAGAGAGAAAGAGCGAGCAAGGCCCTTACACAAAATGGAGATGAGAGAAAGAGCAACTAATACATTTTCTCTCTAGCACTCTTCTACTTGAAGAGAAAGAAATCCAGAATGTAAACTGGATTTAACCCCTTGGGCAGAGTTTTAATAAGGGAGCGTGTGCTAGTTTTGCTGAGAGCTGGAATGGGCAATATCAGGATTTCCTGCGTGATAAATTACCTTTTTGTCTTGCTTAGTTTAATGAGTGAATGTGGCGAAGGATTTTAAGGGCTGTTATCTATCATGCCACATTTGGTGCTGATGTAGCAATATACCTTGAATGAAATTGAAAGAAGTTATAAATTTAAGCATCAATTTAGGCACAGATATGCCCTGCCGCATTTGTAGTCTGCGCACACCACACAATACGAGACAACGCTGAGACGACCATTTGTCAAACTGTACACTGTGAACCTTGTTAATGACACAAATCTTGTACGTCACAGAAATCTGAGATATCTAATTATTTGATTATTGATCACGCCCGTCTTTAAGGGGGGGAAACTGCGAATGCTGTCCCGGGACCTGTGATGAGTGAGCATGTTCAGGGAACCTTCTTAGAACATTGGCTAATGTTCTCTCAAAGTTAAACGTTCTTGTGGTAATGTTAGTAGAATGTTTTGATGATATACTAAATATACATTATATATCATAAATATACGTTATATATCATATATATCACATATAAACATTCTGACAACGTAAAATTGTTCAATTGCTAGGAAAAAAGTTCCAGGACCTTTAAATTTTAGCTGTCCTGATATTGACACGAATAATATGAGGTCAATATGAGCATCGTCAGTTGATACTACACAAAACTCTTAATAAAAATGTGGGAGGAGCATATTAATTTGATCCGACCAATCAGCACCCAGATAAGCATATATACAGTAAAACAGCACTTTTTGTTTTTTTTACTGTTTGGGGGGGGGGGAGCCAAAGACGACGTTCACCTTCATCTCTCTTTAAGCTTCCTTTAACATGTGAACCACTGAAACGGAAATCAAAAGGAGACGCGACGATAAAGATGAAATGGAATTCCACTTCACTGAAGTCAAAGTGTGACGTGAGTGAACTTAAGCTGATCTTCTCTGCTCACTTTTTTAGAGGATTCGTAAAACATCACCTGACCCTCCTTATAGCAGTATAGACACATCAGTACAGCTGCCAAGAGCAGAGGAGACGTGCGATCAGACAGCTCATCCTCTCCCAATCAATCAGACAGGCCTGATTAATGCAAGCAGTGTTGTAGTTTGGCATGAGTCTTAGGAGAGTGTGTGTGTATGTGTGTGTGTGCTTTGTGTGGCTGTGCAACATCTGCACAGAGGGCAAGTGGCCCTGCAGAACTCTTACCTAAATCAAGCACAAACTGTCTGCTGCACTATAGGTGATTTATGTTCGGAACATCACCACTGAGACGGGAATGTTTCAGGTTTCCAGTGGTAACATCTTGCTGCATGAAATCAGATATGATTATTTTCGTTAACGCGCGAAAAGGGAATCGCTTCCCGATTTAAAATCATGAATGTTTTGGTGAGTTAGCGTTGACCCTGTTAGCAAAAAAAGTCACCATGAAACGAACGTTTCGTGCAACTATCCAAGTGAAGTGTCTTCTGGAAAGAGAAAAAAAGCAGGACTGGACATGTTTTCATTCTTTGGGAATTGACTGAATTGTTGGAAGTCAGAGGGATAAACACTGACTGCTCATTGGACAATCAATATAGTCCCGCCCTCAAACATCATCCGGAAGAGGTGTCATGTTGTGAGGGAGGTTTACGTTTTTGATATTACGAGGGCACATGAATTTGAAAAAAAGAATGACCTGTATGCAAAAAACATTTATAATAAACAGTTCGATATTTAGTAAGAAAATAAGAATATTAAATTTAGATTTTAATGTGGTTTTATGCTTGTAGCTGAGCTCGGAAATAATTAATCAGTTAATAACCAGTTACTGTGTTCCAAAATACATGAGTACTAGAGCGTTTGCTAGTATGACAGCTAGTAGCTGCTTAGTAACTAAGCTCTAAGATTGTCCTCCTTGCACCAATGAGCAGCTTCGACCATTTTCCCTTAACAATTTTTTACATTTTAATTATATTAGAAGGCCTTTCTCCTCGGCCATTATAAGCGGAAGGAATGAACCACAATGCCACAGAATTATTATGTTTCCACGTACAGTATTGCCTATTAAAACATACCAAAAGGAAAATGAAAAATAGCAAGCTTTTCTGCAATTAAAACGCCCACCACAACAACAGGCAATAAAACCCAGTGCATCGACATTACTCTTTAAACTGTTACTGGATTACTGTCAGGGCATATATCATCAGCTCAGCACAGAGAACACTGACAACATCAATAAGTATTCCAGCTGCCTTATTGCAACACAAGCTTGGCCCAAAGTCCCAAACAAAATGAGCTGCATTGACTTTCAAAAGATATTAGTTTAAGGTTTCTGTACAGAATGCATGATTTTTACTGTCATATTACTTTGTTTAATGCATCCTTTACCCACAAACCCAGCTACCAGGGAACGTTCTCAAAACATTGGCTAACATTCATGTCCTTTCAGTTATTAATAACGTTATTAGTAACGTTAGGAGAACATTTATAATGCTAAATATAATATATCCAAAACATTATTCTTAAGTTGTTAATGGAATGTTTAAATCAGTACAAAATTAGGAAAATGTTTTAACAATGTTCATATAACCAAGAAATAATGTTAATACAATGTCTAAAAAAGGTTAATAAGTTGAATGTTTTTGTTACTAAATGAAATATTAGAGAAACATTATTACAACCTAAAATTGGTAGCTGGGAAAGCATTTGCCAAAACTTACAAATTAAAATTAGTTAAGCATGAGTTAAAATTATTGGACCACACATGTTTGTATGGTAATGCTGGGGTGTTTCTATTTGTGCAAGATTCAGCTGCGTGGAGGTAATCTGTCATCCGAAGGGTGGGTTTGTGTTTACAGAGGCTTCTATGACCAATGAAATATTAATATCAAGAAGAGGTAGAGAAAAAAAATGATAGCGATTTACACACATTGTTTAAGAGCTATCACATATACAGTGGTTGTAAAAGGCACCAACTGAAAACAACATATTTTATGGGCACAAACCAAGACAAAATCTACATGACTGTTAACTGTATTGACCAGCACCTTTTATTTATAATATATAGTTTATTGGTGTGTAGCAAATAGTTTTGTAGTCATTTTACTGATAAGACAAAAATGTTTTTGAACATAAAGCATTTAGATCAAATAAAGCATCTTTTCTTGAACAAACAACAACGTGAAAACATTTTAAAATGTTTTCTTCAATATTTTTCTAGTAAATAATAGTTTTCTAGTCATTTTTATAGATACAGATTGAAAATAAGATAAGAGACACAAATTACCAAAATAAAAGAATAAACACGCTTAGTCTTGTACATGCAGTTCATATAATCTGTCAAGCTAATAATAACTGTGTTCATATATTATTAAAGATGTTCAGATAAGGGAGGTATTAATTAATGAGCACTATTTAGCACAGATTGACACACACTTACATTTGTACATATTAGCCCTTACTATATTATTCAGACTTTTTGATAAGATTCTACTGTATTCGTTGGTTATGACAATAGTTCAATTGGACTTCAAAACATGGAGTTTCCCTTTTGATCTTTCAGCACAGCTGTGTCAAGCACTTTCATAAACAATTTAAAAAGAATTTCTCGAGTAAACAGTATTACCAAACAAAAACAAATTTTGGGACAAAAGTGGCAATTCCCCTTCATTAAAGTATTTTCTTTGCCTGACAAAATAAATGGCTTTTGCCCTTCTTAATAAGTTTCCTGCATTAGTAAACATGATTGATTGCCAATTAATTCTAAAAATTAAACATAAATCACACTGATTTGAGAATCCGCTGAGCCGAGCAGAGTCGTGTTGAGCGTGTCGATAATTAAAGCTGATCTTGAGAACAACTTCTGTAACAGCACATTTACATTAAACACAGAATCACGTATCCTCAAAAAATCTCTGTGTACTCATATTTATGGCAACAGTCGCTCAAATTGCTCTCATTAGATGTTAATGAGCTCACACTGTTAACCCCCATTGATTTGTCACATTCATTCGTTACACACCTACAATAAAGACAATCTAGTTTATATAACATACTCATTTTGATCTAAATAAGCTCTTTTTACAGCATATCGGTCATATTTACAGTATATTACTATCATTTAGTGATTTGTTTGAAGCTAATAAACTTGTTTTTGTGTGTCCTTACAAATACATATATTTGAAAAAAATAAAAAGTAGCTATGAGAAATGTATATGTATGTAGGATTATACAATATATACATTGTACTTTGACCAACATCAAATGAACACCAGTCCAGTGCTGATACAGATTAGTACAAAAACACCTTTAAGCACAATAGTGTGCTGTTTGTTAAACTGAATCAATGAAGCCATCATTAAGCAAATGACGGTTTAAGCCGTCACCCACAGGCATTCCGACTATAGACCTCAAACTCTGATGAGTCTTTTCTCATGCAAGCAGAGCCTGTAGGTGAGTTGTGCTGCTTAGATTTACTTTAATTTGTAGTAATCCTTAATCCTCTCAGGGGTCTACAAAAGAAGATTACACTACAGAGTGAAATGACATTTTTGAGAGCTCTTTACATTGCTTTGATACTCGTGACTCATCGTATTGCAAAACTCTCATTTGATTTCCTCATAGATGATGGTGCTTAGATATCTTTAAATGTCTTGTAGAATTTGTGCCTCTTTACTTTGACCTTCGTCAGGCCTGGAGTTGTGTGAAGTGCTTTTTGGTCCTTCTAAAACTGTAATTTTTGATTTGACGTTTGAATTTGCATTGACTGTGTTTAAAATGGCTGTTTTTTTCAACATGATTATGTAAGACTTGGGGTACTGTAAGAATGGGGTAAGGGGTATTTACACCTAAAATCTGAATACACCTGCCAAGTGTTTACTGACTTTCACTGTGTCCTCAAAACAACAGAAAAAACATACCTTATTATTAATGAGATCTTTAAGGAAATGTATGATCAAAACCAGTCAATATTTTGGTCAATGTCCTGGACTTTTGAAATTTGAGGTGAGTCTTGTAGAGTAAGCAGGCATGTCATTATATCCATGGAAACAGTAGTATAGTTAAACAAAAGGTCAAAAGGATGTAATGAGTCAGACTTTTATGACTAGCGCATCCCTTTAACGACTCCTGATTGGTCCCATCCGGGCTCTGGGAATCAGAAGCCGCTGCTGATTGGCTACGACTGGAGCACATCTCATACAGGTTTCCAGAAAACTGCATCTTTTTTGACTCTTGTCTCAGAGACTCCCACACTGCAGCAGCTTCCTCAGGGCAACCGGCCATGGCCACATTTGCACAGTCATGAAAATCATCCCAGGACCTGCAACAAGTCACATTTAAAGTTAATGTTCAGAATATAATTATTTGGAATATTATAGGGTATTCAGGATATAGATAATTCAGAATACCCAATCTACATGCTAATGAGCAAGCATCTGTGATTAAAATTAATCTGAATCCTAAAGCATCCTTTATGTAGCCCTAGTCTACAATGAACAAGCTCTACTGTAGTCTATATTGCTAAGCTATAGGGCTCTATAGACATTTTAATTAATTATAAACTTATTTATAGTCACACTCTGAATTGAAACTATTTAGATGCTTTTAGCATCTAATTCACTAAAGGATGTGGGATAATGGGTAAAACACCACCAAAAGGACTGAATGCAATTTTAGTGATAGAATTGCTCATTGAAAGTTAGGTGAAAGAGTATTAATGCATAACACAGTAGTGTTCATGTATTTTTGTGGTATGAGCAGTAGGTTGACATTCATTTTTAGTAAACAAGAATTCCAGGACGTGTGAATTCAGGGAATTACCCAAAACTCACAAGTGATCAAAACAAACCAGTACTGAGAGCTGAAACGCTGCTGGAGTCATAAACGGATATGGGCTGGAATTACATACTGTAGTTTACAGTCATAACAAATTCACAGAGGCATTTTGAAAATTGCTAACAAGAAACTTTTTGTGAATTCTAACAGCATTAATAATGATGAATATGTAAAACTCTGGAGTGAAAATAGTTTACTTGAATAAGATTGCAATAAATGATAATGTGAAGAATTGTGGTTATGTTAAAACCTCTTTCTTACATAGACTAAGGGACAGAGAAACTGTTGCCTATTAAATAGTGATGTATTGTGTGCAGTCCATAAAGGAAGTTTGTCCTTCAACACAACCTTAAATGTCATCCTTAAATTCCCCAAAAGGGACATTTTAAGGAAATGTCACATCATGAATCTAAAATTCAGCTGTTGAGAACTGGTTCCAGTAGCTTAACTGTAGTATGGCGCTATAGCAACACCAAGGGAGCACACAAAGTGAGGACATTTGAATAAAAGCACCTGCCAATAACACATTCATGCAAAATGTATGTTCTTTCAAGATCTTGGCCTGACAGAGTCTGCTGGGATAATGTGACTGTTCCAAAATATCCCCTGACACAATAACAGACAAACTTCTTAAGAATCTGCACGTGCCTCTGTATATATCCCAGCTCACAATTTTAGGCTGTAAGAACATTTTCATTAGGAAAAAAAAATCAAATGTTATTTTTCAAAGTTTCAAAATCAAAATTTCAAATGTTAAAAGTTTAACATTTTATTTTTTTAGACGTTGTATTACCATTATTGCTTGGTTATTAGAATGTTATTCAAACATTCTTTTAATTCTATAATGTTTTTAAAACATTCCACCAACAACTTAAGAATAACAATTTGATATATATGATATATAATGTTAAAAAAGTTCTACTAACATTGCTGTAAGAACATTTTGATAACTTTAAGAGAGCATTAGCCAATGTTCTGAGAACATTCCCCTTTTAGCTGGACAGGAGCGTGCATACCTTTGTTGACATAAGTGTGCACGCAATCGCTGAGTTCAGTGGCAGGATTAATTGGTACCTTGAGGAATAACACTGAAATATCTGTGTTAAAGGAACCGTAGCGTGTCCTCGTTTTGCCTTAAATGCTGAAGGTAGGACCAAACAACACTGTTGTGAATCATGATTCATTCAGTAAGTGGTGTAAACAAACGATGTGTAACCGATCAAGCCTGACTGGAGGATTAACAAGAGGCTGTTTTCTTACAACACCGTGTGGCTATACAATGAATACTTAAAGACTTCCTGCAGCTACAGGATGTGACATAATGTAAAGTCACATCATAGATGCATGATCTATAGTATGGCAGACAGGAAGAGACAAATATGGAAATAGAGAGAGAGAGAGCGAGAGAGCTAGCCTTCAATTAGAATGAGAGAGATGAGTAAGTAGAGAAAGAAATGCAGAAAAGGGCAGGAGGGAGAATCAGTAAATGAGATAAAAGGAAACGAAGGAAGATAGGAAATGAATGAGGTGTCACGGCGGTGAACTGTGATACTCTATATCACAGATTCTCCTGTGACATCACAAAGAACCGTGTGCGGCAGTGACTCTGAGGTGTGAGTGAGGTTTTATGGGTAACTATATAGAGAAGTATACAGTATATATAATGAATATGGTCTATATAGTCATTCCTGTTGTGCTGTACCTTTTTTTTAAATTAATATAAATTAATATGGCTTTGTTGCATTTTAGCAAAATAGTTCTGTAAAAGGGTATTACAATTTGATTGTTTACACAATGGCAAGAAAATTAACTAGATGAAAGCTACTGGGATGGAAACAAAGGGCTTATAATGTTACCCACTGCTCAGTGAGGGATTTCGAATCATCTTACATGCAGGTGTTAAACTGAAATTAATTTTGGTATTTTTAACCATCTTTGAAATGTTGATGTCATACATAGTTGTGATGTTCTATCCAACAGGATGAGATGGGAATAGAACAACACAGAATTCATAAAACAAATGACTAAAAGTTATTTGTGCTTTTGTCTCCCACCAAAAATAGATGTTATACGACACTGTTTCTTTTTTGCTAAAGAGAGTATGTATCACACAGGACTGACCTAGTGAAAAGGAATATTGAATAAAACCAATATAAACCAACCCATGAGAACATGAGAGAATGACCCCATAGTGCACAATGAATCGTGATCTCATGTACATATGTGTGTACGGTATGTACGGTATGTACAGTATGTACGGTACATTCATACACTGGTGTTCCTATAGGATTTTTTCTTACTTGCAAATGGAGTCGATCTCGTGTGTGTCCTCGTCTCTCTGGGCGCTGACAGAGAGGCTGTCCCCCAGAGCCAGCAGACACTGAGCGAATCCTTTATAGATGGAGCTGCATTTCCTGGTGGTTGCAGCAGAACATGGACTGGAGAATAACACTACAACAAACAGACACAACACTATCACTCACTGTATCAGACTTCTATAAAGATGAGATTACCCAGCTAACAATTTTAGGTTGCAAGAATGTTTCTATAATGTTTCCATTAGGTAACCAAACATTAAGAAAGTTTTAGGAACGTTCAAACCGTCCAGTATTTTAGACGTTGTATTAACATTATCACTTGGTTGTAAGAAAGTTTTTTACTTTTGTAACATTTTTAATGTTACATGTTCCACTTACTACTTAAGAATATGATATATAAAACATATGGTTAGATTAATGTTGTTCTAGCGTTACTGAAAGAACTTTAACTATTACTGCACCTTAGGAGAACATTAGCCAACATCCTGAGAATGTTCCCTGTTAGCCGGGTAGACATCACGAAATGAGACAGAAGTATAAACACTTACTTTGTATTTCATCAGAAAGGTCAAATATTTCATCAGAAACTCTCAGCTTTTCTGATTCTTCAACTTCAAGCAGGTTATTTTTAGCAGAATTGAAACATTACATTATTATTACCGCTATATAATTCGACTACTGTAAATATTCATCAACATTTCTGTCATTTGGGGAAAATTTACAGAAATGTTTCAAGACTTTCTAAAGCAAAATTCATTTAAGCTTATAAATTCAGCATGGCTGACAATCGGGAATTGGAGCTCAATGCACAAAACAATAACTTTGTAGATGCAACTAAGCCCATTAAATGAAAGTTTTCCCCCCTTTGCAGGATGGAAAGCCTTCCAGCCTGTTTTAAGTTCATTTATTTCCAAACACTCAAATACAATTATATTTCTCCCAAACCACACTGATGTCCCGAACTATTGGCAAGGTTTTCTAGTAATAGACCAGCAGGGTGACATTGAATGTCTTTCACTACCTTTCTGTTTACAGACCCAATAAAAAACACCCAAAAAACCTACAAAAGGCTTTAGTGTTTTCACTGCTGAATTTGTGAGGCTCTTGGTTATTTTTAAATTGGTTATAAAGAGAAGGTTCTAAGCTTCATTGTTAGAACCAAACACTGGGTAATATATCTCCAACCTTGAGAAAATAAGGACAGATTCAATAGCTCTGTGTTGCTTTCCTACATTAGAATCTGTGGCTAGAGCATCAATGGGCCCAGGAAACATTGCGTATGTACATATATACAGTATGGTTACTCTCTAGGGTCCCAAAGTGTGCTTCACAAGGCACATGCAGGATCTTTTCAAGAGACTGCAGCTCTTCTCTCTTGATCTTCTGTTCTCCATAACCCATAACTATTGACATTAAACCACAGATGTAACAGTGAACCCAAACGAGATTTGCAAGAGGATCTTAATTGGGTCAGACAGCAAATCACCAGCACTCTCCTTAGTCCCTTGAGAAAATGTATGATTAATATTTAATGTCTCTCTTTCTCTCTCTCTCTCTCTCTCTCTCTCTCTCTCTCCCACCCTCTCTCTCTCTTTCTCTGTCTCCTTCACTCTCCCTCTCTCTCTCTCTCTCTCTCTC
>JAZGTJ010003388.1:0-12435 GCA_036877575.1 Botia almorhae | reverse complement strand
CTCACTCTCTCTGTCTGCCTCTCTCACTCTCTCTCTCCCTCTGCCCCCCCATCTCTCTCTCCCTTCTAGCTTTACTTCACACTACTGCAAACCTATTGATTTCCAGCTATGTTTGTGCAGTGAGGTCTTAGGATTATTGGTTTCACTCATCGCCATCAACATTTAATGAAGATCTGGAGAGAGAAAACACCAAAAGAACAGGAGATGAGAAGACAAAGAATTCTTTCAGAATCACTATGGAAATTGCAAATGACTGCAGAAATGAGAACGATTGATGTTCTTTAATTATCGCCGAAGGGAAACTCAGTCAACTGTAACTTATATGGGAATCCAACAACCCTAAAGTGATAGGGCTCATGCCCTATTAACTGCGTTGTTACTTAACTAATACTAATAGTAAAAAATGACTTAACTCTACTAATAAAAGTTAATCTTATCGTCTGAGACCAGGCCAGCAAACCAAACTTACAAGAGCATTTTATTTCTCCAACATTAAATATGCAGTAAGAGATTTCTAAGAAAATCTGTTAATATGAAAACTGACAACCAACAGACACACCCCACCCTTCATTGCTCCGCCCTCAAAATAACAAACATGCTGCCCAACACAGGCAACAACTAACAGCTGGCACAAACACTCTCATTGCTGATTGGCTGTTAGAGTGTTATGGTATTGTGGTAACTGGCCCGATCCATTTAGTTATGCAATTATTTAACACACAGAACAGACATCCAGCAATTATTCGCAAAGCTTAGGGGTTGATTTCATTTACAACAGTGTTTCTCAAAAATTGCTTACTGCACCTTTAAGAAGCACTATCCAAGGAACACGATAATAGCTACTGTATAGAAAGACCACACACATACAAACAATAGCACAGAGCAGCATAAGAGGAGACAATATCAAATAATGAACTAATTTAGAAAGCTGATATTTTCAAGCCTCATTGTATAAAAACTGATACCGTGAATGTGCATATCCAATTATATAGCTCTGAATTTGTACCTCTTCTTGCCATTGAAGAGCAGTCTGTACCACTGCCCACATTGATAATGTTATTACTGATGTCCACCCACACACAGTGTGATCTGGTCCGGTCCATTCAGCTCAGTGAGCCATAGTGACCGGGTGGCAGGCGCTGGGCTTGTTTTAACCACAACATACATTTTTAATCTCTGGTGCCAGAGATCCACGGGGAGTCCACAAGGTTCCTTAATAAATAAATGAATTATATAAAACAGGGCACTGGCATGAGAGGGACTTTCAGAGAGTGAATGTGATAAACAAGCAAAACTGGAAAGAGAGAGACAGAGAGAGACAGAGAGACAGAGAGAGACAGAGAGAGAGAGAGAGAGAGAGAACCAGTTTGAGGGGGCTATGAGGTGTTTGTTGTTTCACTCACATTGTACAAATCACCACAGATTACAATACAAGTTTTTGGATCAATTACACAATTCATAATGAAGCAGTTTTACATCATCGTTTTAAGGATCGTGTTATGAAACCTGGAAACAAAAACGTGGTAATAAATAATAAAGTGTTCTAAACCCCATGGAGCACTTAGAGCAAAACAGTTGCATAATCCCTCGTCCCGTACAGTCACGATAAGATTGAAAGGAAGTGAAGGTCTCTCTCTCTCCCTTTCTCTCTCACTCTCTCTCTCTCACTGTCTGTCTGTCATTCTCCTGTATCTTGTTAGGCTAAAGCAGGATATGCCTATTAAGATAAAGAAACACCTCATCTCAGAGTATCTGTTGGTCTGTTTGTGCGTTTCTTGCATGATTCTAAATTATGAAACACCAAGAATCATTATTTTCTGACATGAAGACCATGTGACATGAATGATGGACTTCAGTTCAGCTGAGACAAATGTCAATGCCCTGAATCAACAGTAAACCCTGCTCATCAGCTCCATGCCCTGCACCCACATCAAAACTCATTACAAACGTAGAGATGTTAAATTCTGATGACCCCCGGAGCATGAAATGGGCATGGTGTAGGTTACATGTGTGCCCATCTCCTATTCACGAGGTGGAATATGCAAGCTTTAGCCAGACCAGTGCTGAGCAGACACATTCGCTGCTGAGGTTTGCCTCAGACTCTCACAGACATCCCATGGTGAGCACATCAACCATTTTTATATGTCCGTTTCTGAGAATTTGCATATAGAAATCAGTGGTGCATGCAAATACGTTTAACTGCAGCGGGCAGTCATGCAGGCACATGGCCAAAGTTAATGTTCACTCATTTCTGCATTTTGTTCACAGTGTAGTCCAGCTGTTCAAGATGTCAATAGAAAGTTTGTGAAGTTTGTTTCCAGATGTTGCAAAACTTCACGCGGCAATTAACATAGTTGTTAACATAGACAGCTTAATTGTTTGGAGGTTCTGAGATGTACTGCAACAACAGTTAGAAGTAATACTAGTAATTTTAAGCAGCACTTTCACTTTTCAATTGTGTATTGTAGCACAGTTCTAGTACAAAAGACAAAAAGAAAGACAACATAATACTTTTTTAATGATAGAATATCATGACACTGACACTCAAAAAGTTCAACATGAGGATGCGGTGCCTGTTTGAATTGTCTGTCAAAAGGAAAATTTCCCAAGAAATCTGCTGAACTCTGAGACCCAGACTGATCCAGACAAAAGGGATCAGGAGAAAGATCTAGAAGACAAGGGGTGATGTAAGACACAATATCGAGCAGAAGTCATTAAGACACCTCCGTGTCTGCTGGGAACAGAGCTAAATCAAAAACACAGGGAGCATGACTCTAGGGAGACAGTTCATTATATATATAGCAGAAGTGTTGTGTCCATTTATTTGCTATGTTATTTTGAGGTAAGTGGTTTTGAAATGCAACTACTAAAGACTTTAACTGCTAAAGCTATACTAATATTATATATGGTGCATGAACATTGTACATTTTCAAGATTAATAATCATATAATCAAGATTTGGGGGACCAAACATAACATAACTTAAGGGTAACGTTTTTGATATATGATATATAACGTTAAAAAAATTCTACTAATTCTACTACGAGAATGTTTTGTTATGGTTTTGAGAGAACGATTAAAGAACATTAGCCAATGTTCTGAGACCGTTCCATGTTAGCTGGGTATGTTGTTACACCCCTGATGGAAGGTAAAAAAAATAAAGTTCACCCACTATTAAGTCACACCTTAGGTTAACAGTTTCCTGTTAAACTGAAGATTATTTATCACCTGGACTGGCACTGCATTGGTGCATGATGCCCCTGATATAATAGGCCCATGTAGGTCTTTAAATCGTAAGGATGCTCTAAAAATTATGTAAATCGTTGTATACTGAGATATATACAAGCTTATAAAAGTATTTTTTTTTATGGTGGATCATATTTATCAAAATCCTAGCAGCATGTCTATAAAATTACAACAATATTCTTTGCAATGACGTTCCGTGTTTGTCGCAGAAAGCACATGCAGCACACGTAACTCTGCAATATGTAAGGAGTGATGGAGCAAGTCCTGCTTCTCTCTGACCTCCTACTGTGTTTAAAATCAGAGGCAGCGTGCGCACATTGCTGCAAAGTTTTCTCGCAGCGCCATGGAAACTTTTTCTATGGTAACTGTGGCCCCTTCTTGCGTAGCATCGTTAAGGGCGACAGGCTAATAAGCCTAGCGGTGACAGCATAGCGTGCGAAAGGCGAGGAGAGCCTCTATTCCCCGAACTCTGAAACTGTGCTTCCAGCGAAACAGCCTGCAATAGCACAAACAAATTCTGATAATGAGCTCATGCCAGCAAAGTCAACTTTCCAAGTGATTGGTTAACCTCTCCGGTTTTCCATTCACACCTTCCCTCCCAGAACACTGAATGGAGGGAGGAATGCGGGGGATGAGAACAAGTGAGTTCACCAGCTGTTAATTTCTTTCATGAAACTGGTGGATGTGATACAGATACAATACAGAGGACACTGTAAATTGAGACAGTAATATTTTGCTATCGAATTTATAGAATGTATTAATAAGGCAACTCAAAAGCAGAGACAGACAAAGGGACAATATTAATCTTCTTTAATGAGGACGAAAACTCATGTGCGTGACATAACCCATGATATAAGCTGCCTTTCATATCCCAGGTTGTTCTGCAGGTGAGGACAACTAATTGGAACAAAATGGAACTCACAAGAAGGTGGCAGACGAATTTCCTGCTTGTTAGAACAGAGGTTTTCACCTTTTGGTTCAGAATCAAGTGAGTGAGATATACCAAGCTAACAATTTCAGGTTGTACGAGCGTTTCCGTAACGTTTCCATTATGAAAAAAAACATTTAAAAGGTTGTTTTGAATTCTAGCAACATTCAAAATGTCCTTTTTTTAAAAATTGTATTAATGTTATTGCTTAGTTTAAAGAATGTTAATCAAACATTTCTGTAATGTTATTAAAACATTCCACTAACTACTTAAGAATGTTTTGAGAACTTTTAGGAAACGTTAGCCAACGTTAGCCAGAGCGTTCCCTGTTAGCCGGGATATCCACCGCCGCACGCCAGCTAACGTCACCCCACTATTTGTGTGGCTTAAAAAATGCTGCACTACACACCAGCCCAACAACATCAAAGAAATATATCTGTGCTACCTCATCCTTGCATGCTGGGAAAAATATTTGTTTTGTATTGCTTAAGGGCCAATGGTGGGAAGAAATATCTGTAAAAGAACCTCTCTTTTTACAATTTTCAGCGGATGTTTTTCTCACATGCCCTCAAATGCACCTAGAGATGTGACTAACACGCAAACACGCCAAATTCCCAGAGCAGCTTCTGCAGTTTTTGAAATCCCAGTGGGATTGTGGTTTCATGTGGAGACCGTAGAAATCAGCGGTGGGCTTGAGGAAGGCAGGCGGACGATGTATTTCCCATCGCTAATGTGCTGAGTATTTACTTTGATTACGTGCACATT
The DNA here is from genome assembly GCA_036877575.1 of Botia almorhae. Taxonomy (NCBI): domain Eukaryota; kingdom Metazoa; phylum Chordata; class Actinopteri; order Cypriniformes; family Botiidae; genus Botia; species Botia almorhae. Next base: position 7,497 of record JAZGTJ010003388.1, on the reverse strand, counting down.
ACCACAAGCAGATGCCACAATAACATTGACTCACATGTGCGGCCATGTATCGCTTTAAATGGGGAAGTGAGAGGAGCAACAGAGTCAATGAGACGAGACTTGCTTTTAATTTCATCTCTTCATTATCTCTCGCTTGGAACGGAGATGCAAAGGTTGAGTGATTTTACAGGATAAAAATGAGACATTCAGACGCTTGCAAGGACTTAAAAAGAGATATCATGGGTCCATTGGCATTAATTTGACAGCTGCTATCTGTCCAGAACAAGGTTACAGATAAACCTGCACAGATGGAGGAGCTCCTTCACTGAGACTTCCTCTTAAATGTGGTGCAAATTAAATTTCCATTTCGGCCTGCTGGAAATGCTTAGTGGTAAAGACCCGATTAAAACAATTTCCACATCAAATAAAACAGCAACAGCATTTCAATTACCTGACAAAAATGGTTAAATTAGACTTTCTTGGGAAGGAAAAAGAAGGGGAAATTCGGTTTGACTGCAGGTGGGCTACTATGAAGGCATTAAATTAAAAATAAAACAGCGTTTGTAGTTCTGTAACGTTTAACTTTTCATATATTCCATAATAGAATATTTAATTGGAAAAATGTAGGGCATTTCATATAACAGTACTAACTTGGTGATGTCAGAGGAAAATTTGTGCCAGCATACTTAACATTCACAGATTAAACCATCCATGTATTGACAATTTTAGAACTGGCTTAAACTTTTCTTTAAATCGGGTCTATTTAAAAGGTAGTCCATGAAACAAAGCTAACAGAACTATCTTTATGCAGCAAAAGAGGGAAAGAACAAAGAATAATATTATGCTAAATCACAAACCCTTTGACAGGTTACTGTGATTCTCCTGGTCTCTATTTCACCCGAGTTTCATAACTACACTGAAAATCCTCCAAAAACTGTGAATAAACAAACCAGGAAGCTGTGCAATATTCCAAAATCTAATCTTCTGCTAGAACAAGATAACGGGCAGTGATTAAAAAAGACAATATTTAGAGGATCAAAGAAATCTGTGGGGCATCAGGGTGTCGTACAGTCTAGACGCGAAACACCATCAGTATGAAGATCTTGAAAGCATCGGCCATGTTTAGATTAATGTTTAATGCTCTCACACACATTTCAGGCGGATGGTGAAAAATTATGACTGCGTTAAAGCAGTAATATTAGGCTTTAATATCTGACTTCCCCATGCTCCCATCCCATAGGAGAAAATGATTCCCAGGAGCCTTTTTGATCATATGCAAATTTTGTTTTCAAACATTCTTTCATCTGTCCATGTTCTGGTGAACTCAGCTTTTTGTAGACTGAACACAAAAACCTCACTCGCTTCATTAAGGACGAATCTGAAATGTTAAAAATGAAATACACAGCAAAATTTGCCTTCCAGAAATAATAACTGTGATTTCCAAAAGACGATTAAATGATGCTGATGAGAGCACATTTCTGTAGTGGTGTATACACAGGGCAGAAAATATATTGGAGATTGTGGATGATCTGTAGGCAGGGATAAGTGGTTCTCAATTACATTACTATAGAGCAGGGTTCCGGAAATAAAGATCCCATTCATTTTCTCCATAGACAAATTGATTAAGGTATTAAGGTATAAACCCTTTTAGACAAGCCTATACTACGCTTGGATGTGTATGCTTTTGTAGAAGCCATAAGCCAGTGTGATTTCGACCTTATTCAAAAACATTCACACATTTCCTGGTGAAGAACTACAATACCCATAATCCTGAAGAGAGCTTAACCAATCAGAGAAGTGGTTGTTACCTTGGAAACAGGGATTATATAAGAGTTCTGCTGGGACCACCCTCTTCCCATAAACCACTGCAGGTGTCGTCATGAAATCAGTGTTCTTCAGACTCTTGGTATTTTATACTCATAACCAAAAACATATATAAAATATATTCAGTTTAAATTTTGAGGGTTTTGAAAGAGGGGGTTCATTCTTCTCTGAATATAACATTCTAAACTTGATTCATGATTCATCTTGTAACTGGCTGGTCTGGTTCAAGGCTTAGACTGTCTTAAAATTCAGCCTTGCTTTTAAGGTCAGTTTTAAAAAGACCATTCAGCCATTCAGACGTAAGCACTGCGATTAGAAGTGATTAAAATTTAATTTACAAGCTCTTTTCGTGTATTAAGAATGTTTTGAAACCTCTTTAAACTAAATTATTTTTTTAAATTATTAAATTATAAATCATGGATGCTGCTAGTGTGACGCTTTTTTGAAATGACAGTCACAAATCTACCTTCATTCAAATGATCTTATAATGCAGTTTTACATTCCAACACTATAAATTCATATTTTGTTTTTGTTCCTCTCTGTACTCACATTGTTGAGAAAAGAATAGGTGAACTATAAAAAGCAAATAAAACCATTAGAAACTGTGAGTTTAAAATGATTATTTAGTGATTAGTTTGAAGTGTTTCTCTGCCAGCGAAAGAGGCAGCAAAGCTAAATACTGAAAGTATTGCCCTGTACAAAGCTGTATTTAAGCTAGTGAGTCATATTATTTCAATGATATTTACCAGGAAGCAGCCTGGACACGTTTTATTTTTCATTGAAATAGGCGATGTTCTGTGAAATAGGCCACAAAATAATCAAAGCTCTTTCGGTAGCCACTTGGCATTGGCATATAATTTTAACAATGGTGGAAAAGCAATTATGTTATTGAACAAAAACATTGCAGGGATGGTACAAAATCTAATCAGTGCAGAATGCTTTATTTTAGCATGATCAAAGAAAACAACAATAAACAATTATAAATGATAAGCAGGACCATTTAAACTGATGATTGATGCGAACGGCACAGCTACCAGAACTGATAGAACTTCATTCAACAGACAGCAGTATTTAACATCGAGTTTGAGAATCTATCTGATGTTTTTCCTGTATTATTTAAGTGTAATTTTTACTCAATTATATAACTATCAAATAAAATCAAATTAAGGTTTGGCTTTGAACAACCTGATTTGTATATTTATTTCATTGCTAACCACTATTTTAGTTAAAAACTACATTAGCTATACCTTGTAGCAGTAACATATCTAATATGAAAATATATTATTTACTATTTTTATTATTATAACTGTTTATAACTGATACAACTGTATATCTGTTTTATGATTAGAAAATGTATCCATGAACTTATGAATGAAATATTGGTAGAACTCACAACTAAGATGGAAACCTTATGACTCATTGGTAACAAAATGGAATTGCATTACACTATATGTGCTGGACTAGATTTCCAGAATACAGTAGACATAAGCATCTGGCAAAACAGCTTTACATTATTTACAATCTAAACTTAACAGGGGAATCCACTGCGCAACACCATCAAATATTTATGGCATGAAATTTGCAAGGTTATTTAGAAAGTGAAAACCTAACAAAGTGTGAACAGATCTGCTGTGCATTCAGTGAGCTGGTGTCACATTTTGTGGCCCTATATGACCAGGGAGACTCTTTGAGTCGCCACAGTCTCTACAGAACACACACAAAAGACACTAAAGTAGTCAAGTCTATGTTTGAAAATGATGTTTTTCTGCTCTAGGATCGAAAGGGGAGACGGTTTGGCTGTTAGCTTTATCTACCCAGCTGAAAAGTTTAGGTTGTACGAACATTTTCCTAGTTTCCATTAAGTTGCAAAAACGTTAAAAATGTTTTTTGAAAGTTATAAGAATATTCAAAACGTCCGGTTTTAAGACGTTGCATTAATGTTATTGCTTGGTTACGTTATTTAAATATGTAACTATTTTAAATGTTCCAGTAACCTAAAATTAAATTTTTTAATTTACATGCTATACAATATTAAAAACGTTCTACTAATGTTACTGCAAGATGTTTTTCTACTAATGTTTTTGATAACTTTGAGAGAACTTCTACAGAACATTAGCCAATGTTCTGAAAATGTTCCCTATTAGCTGGGAATTCTGTAAACACACCATCTACACCCAAAAAGCATTTTCTCCATTGACAGCCATTCAAAAGTAGCCACGTGTTTGTAGATATTCTTCTTCTTTTGTAAGTAGCATTATACATTATAGCAGATGTTTTACCAATGTCTGGTTTTCTTCTGGAGAGCTCTTAAAAGCATAAAAATAACCTAATGTTTTTCTGTCTGCTGCTTCTCACATTAGCCTACAACTCAGGGTGGTTGCTAGCGAAGAGCTGGGAACTTTTAGCGTTGTCATGGCAATTCTCAAGCGATCGGCCCAGCAAAAAATGATTGCCATGAGCAAAGATGGCGGATTTTAAATACCATACCTCTGGGATGACATGTGCCAGCTTAGCAATTAGTATTAAAATGGGAATACTACAGGAAAGCTCTCCCCACGTATTACAGTATATATCAGGCTCACATCCAGCGGTAAGCCATTCCAGACCTTATCTTCATATTAACATTGTGTAAACATCACTGAAATGTTCTTTAAATGTAAAATTGGAATGAAAAGAAGACGTTTGCTATTTTGGGCAGAGGATAGTTTTCTCAATAGAGCCTCAACAGATGCTGACTTCCTGGAAGTAGATTTTGTTCTACAATAGTGACAGAATTGGAGCTGTAAGGCTGTGTATTCTGGCAACGAGCCTGTGCTGAACAAAAGCAGCACTCAAACCTCTGACTTCTGGCTTCATATGAAGGGAAAAAACCAAGAGGTTTCTTAATGTACACCCATTGTAAATATGACCCGTACTGTACTGTCTTTCTTTATTTCTTCCAAAAACACGGCCATGAGAATGTAGACCCAAGCTGAGCTGGAGGTTAAGACCACGCTGAAACCATTTTCCATGCGCCAAATAAATGAGCTTCCTGCTAAGATCAATAGAGGCTCCTCTCAAGCCCTCTGATGGAGAGTAAATGCGAGGTTCATTGCACTGGACACTAACACAGTGACCGTGTGCTGCTCTAATGAGTTTTTATCGACTGCAACATTGAAGTTCCCAGCTGTAACTTATCAGGGTTAGCACAAGCTTCCAGCCATAGAGTTTGGTCTACTTCCAACTGCGGCATTCCGGTCTCCAGTGTCTGCAACATTATTCTCCTCTCATCTTCTGTGTTCTGTACTCTCTTCTGTTCTCAACTACAGTCCCAGCTAACAGGGAACTTTCTCAGAACATTGGCTAACATTCTCTAAAAGTTCTCTCAAAGTTATTACAAAGTTCCTGCAGTAACATTAGTAGAACTTTTTTCGTGTTATATAATAAACACTTTTCTGAAGTTGTTAGTGGAAGATTTTAAAAACATTACAGAATTAAAAAGTTTTTGAATAACCAAGCAATAACGCCAGTAAAGCGTCCAAATAAATGGATGTTTTGAACATTCCTAGAACTTTCAAAATAACATTTTTAACTTTTTTGTTACTTAATGGAATGTTAGGGAAACGTTCTTACAACATAAAATAGTTAGCTGGGGTCTGCTTTTTTATATATCCCCTTCCTCATACTCGGTTACCTCTGCTTATATTTATTTTGTATTCACCTCACTTCAGATCATCTCCATCGAACTATATATGTTTTTTCAACCACAAAATGGTTGAAACTACAGAAAGCACACTGAGTGTACCTGTCTCTGCTCAGCTGGTTCAAAAGGTTAGTCCCGAAGGGAGAAGTCAGTCAACTGTAATCAAACAAACCTGACAGCAATATTAATCTTTCTTTATGTCCACCTCCACAACTCCACTGAATCAGAAAAGATGATAAAAGGACTGTTTTATTCCTTTCACACAGTTGACGATTTTATAAACATAATAAACAGTCAAATACACTATTAGTAAGGATCAACATATGGAGTCGACTTTATGAAAGCGTTTCCTCTGAAAGTCTTATTATAAGAAATGCAGAGGATGTGATGACCATATTTGGCACATTTAGCTTCAGTATGCCCTGAGGGATTCAATGGGTCTTTTACCTTTGATGCAGATATTCAACCCAGACAGCATTTACCACCTGGGAAATAGACTGCAGTGACCTTGAATATCCAGTTAAAACACCAATGTTCCCTGTGCACTGCAGAATCTGTGTCCAATTCAGCTCTCTTTAATTACTCTGCAAGTTGTGTCATTGTCCTACTCTGTCTCTCTCTCACACACACACACGCACACACACACACATGCGCACACACACACACACACACACTAAACACATGCACACAGTGAATCACTCAGGATTCATTAGTTCTAGAGGACACAAGTTCTTGTAACTTCAATAGAAGTAAGTCACTTTCTTCATGAATATTCATTGTCAGTGTCAGATAGGGGTGGAGAGTCGAGGGGATGTCATGCCTCAGCTTCAGGTTCATTTCACAGCACTTATTTGGGAACTGAAGCCATATGCAGTCTATATTTATAGACCAGAGAGTGAGACCACACTAATAATGTCAATTTATTAGTAGGGGGCTCCTAATAAAAACTTAAATACAAATTAAGTCCCGCTTTTGCTTTCATGACACGCACATGCACTTAAGATGGAATAGAATACGCTGGAATCCATATGTTTATGCAAAAGCTGATGATCCATGTTATCCCAGTATGATTTTCAGGGTTTCAAAAGAGCATCTTGTGTACTTTAATAAAGGCAAGGAAATCAACTTAGTCAAGGAGTTAACTTAGTCAATCCTACAAATCTGTCTAGTTAGAAAACTTTTATTAACATTTTTAAAGCGTTCCACTAACAACTTAAGAAAAACGTGCCACGTAACAATCTAACATAAAACATTCTAACGGTACTGGAAAAGGATTGTTTAAAAACTTTGAGAGAATGTTAGCCAACGTTCTGAGAACATTCCTTGTTAGATGTGTCTCTGTCCTGAGATTTACTATATATTCTTAAAACTGTTTAAGTGTGAGTCATGAAAAGTGGCACATGAAAAGCAACTATTGTAGCTCAACAGGTTAAATATGGCGCATACAATGCCATGGTCATGAATTCAATTCATCGAAAACACACAAACTGATAACTGATGCACCTGAAATGCACTCAGAGTTTCTCTAAATATAAGTGTCCGCCAAATGTAAATGAACAATTTAGAAATTACTGTTGCATAAATATTAGATAGAATTTGGATGTATGATCAATTTGGCAGTAAACATTAGTGGCCTAGTTTTCAAGCAGTTTTAAAGCTACTCTTACTCAGAAGTCATGTCTACTTATTTCAATGCGGCAAACAGTCGACATGCTTTAAATTTTCAAACCAAAGACATATGAATGTATAAGTGAGGTTGGGCGAGAAGGAGAGAGATAAAAGATTGAGAAGATTTCTAGCTCTAGAACGGAGCAAAAAATAAAATATTCTGTTTTATTACTCCAAAATTCCCATCGATCAATGTGAGGTTTGTATATATAACGATAGATTAAGACGTGCTTATAAATAAAACGTAAAAGATCTCAACACTTTGTTCAATTTATTGTATACTCAATAAATAACACATGGTGACAACTGTTTAACCGAATAGTGCTTTGAAATCTTTAGTTACT
>JAZGTJ010003387.1:26044-35759 GCA_036877575.1 Botia almorhae | reverse complement strand
CACTGAATCTATCATAGCCCTGTTAGTAATTTTGACCTGTTCAGTTAGAAGTTACCAAACGAATCACACTTTTGTGTTACCCAACAATGTATTACTGTAAACATACAGTTTCCTTGAATCTGTCAGGGAAAATTTCTGGGGTGTAAAGGAGGAATTTGCTGAACCTTTGACCTAAAGACACTTTGTACGCCTCAGTGCTGCACAAATGATTGACAGCTCTAACTGTTATGTTATGGTAAATTGGGGTAGTTCAGGATAAAGGTTGTTATATTTTCACGAACACAGACAGCCTTTAGTCACACCTACACATACACACACACACACACACGGGTCATGAGAAGAGCTCTGGAGGAAAAGGTCCTCTGTGTTTAATGGTCTGGCAAATGCTCTCTTCTGCCAATAAAAGTAAAATGCATAGATCCGCAATGCCCACCCAGCTAACAGGGAACGTTCTCAGAATGTAGATTCTAGAACGTTTAAAGTAAAATTTTTGCTACTTGATGGAAACGTTACTGAAACATTCTCACAGCCGGGTCGTCAGTAAAGCTGGTCGACCTGCATAGCTTTGCTAGTGAAGCTGGTTTAACGCAGACATCCTACTGGTTATGTAAGCTATAAGTCTAGTGGGAACACCAGCATACCGGCATCCCACGCTGAGGACCAGCTTCCGAAACACATCATATGCTGGTGACCATCAGAGGATCTTCTGTCCTGGTCTTATTTTGAATGAGCATGAGTGAAGGCTCGTGATGATTAGAGAGATTTGTAAGAGCTTTTCTCTCACTCAAAATTGGTGGGTGTGGGACAGAGAGAGACTGTTAGGCTGCCAGATTTTGTTATACCGTTGCAAGTGTTTACACATGCTGCAGTCATACCTCAAATCAAGTCTTATTGGACACAGCCCTCGTATTGTGGATTCCCTTCCATGAGGAGAAAATACCCACCAGTGTCCGTTTGGCCGGGGAAATAAACGCAAGGACCGGATTAGCGTTTGGCAGGTTGACATGCCGAGAAACCAAACGAGCAGTTCTTAGTAAGAGTCTGCCCAGAGACCAGCTGACAATTTTAGGTTGTAAAAACGTTTGCCTAACGCTTCCATTGGATAACAAAATCATTACAAGTGAAATTTTGAGCGTTGTAGGAACGTTCCAAACGACCAGTTTATTAGACGTTGTGTTAACGTTATTGCTTGGTTAAAAGGACATCATTAAAATTGTTCACCATTATGTAACATTTTTAAAATGTTCCACTAACACTTTAAAAATAACGCTTTTGATGTATGAAATATAACATTTTTTACGTTCTACTAACGTTACTGCAAGACTTAAAATAACTTGGAGGCAACATTCCCCGTTAGCAGGGGATGAGTTTTAACCCAAAGTTTGTGTGCGTTGTGTGTTGCGGTGGACAGCTGAAGTAATGCGATGTCCTCTCTGCCCGCCTCTTCCAGTAACGTGTGTTTAACGTGGCACCTCTCCTGCATGGCGCATGTCTGCGTGTGGTCCCGCTCGGTGCCTCTCACCCGGCATCTTTTCTCCGCCTGGCGTGACCTGGAGTCACATGGTTTGTCATCACTCCGCAGGCGTCTTATGAAATGCACACTTCCTGACCCAGTGATGACCCCCCCACCCCCGGGTCCCCTGCATCTGTCTGCGCGCTGTCGCTGCCAACGATTCGTGTGTGTGCGCATTTACGAGTGTGAGAAAGACAGGAAAGCCAAAGTGTTGAATTTATTTAAACTGAGCTGATGATACATTATATCTGAAGGGATGAAAAATAAACATTCCCAGTTCATCGTTTTCACCCTCATTTCAGAAACCTCCAGCGTCCTCTCTTCTGCTTCTGTGTGGCATGTCATATTTTAGCGGGTCTTGATTTATTTTGCTCAGCTATTTTTAAAAGTTTGCTAAACTGTGTGTGTGTGTCATGTCAAGGGTTTTGGGCTGCGAGGTGAGACTCTGAAAGATATACGGTAGGTCACATTCACCGACATTTGCAATAACAAAGTAATTTTTTGAATGAGAGTTTGGGGTGAGCTAATGGTATGTTTGGAGATAAGATCAGTGCAGAGTGGGTGATTTGTTTGATTTATTTTCAGGCTTTTAAGCCATAATTTACAGAACGGTACAGGCAGATACACTGTAACTGATATGAACAAAATAATCATGAAATCAAAGTTTTTTTAATCAGCTAATCGCTAGACAAAATACTATGTTTGTTATAGACCTAAATGTTACAAGTACAAATGAGATGTACTGTATTCAAGTAGCAACACGTACCAGGAGCCAGTAGTACAGCGACTTGTGACCTACAGAAATGTGATTGTTGCCATCGGCATTTAGCTTCACAGTTGGAAGTGTTTAGACTCGGAGACTTAGAGTTTGTATGGCACGACGAGACACTACTGAAGTACTGAAAAGGTCGTTGTTTAATTTATTAAAGTGCTGAATTGTAGTGCTGAAGTCAGTCTGATTCACTATGTTTGGTCTAAATCTATCGAGTGAGTCGTGAGGACAGCTGGACACTCCATTCACACACTCCAGCTCCTCCGGATCATCTCGAAGGGTCGTGGATGCTCCTGGATGCAGTCGTATGATTATTTAGAGGTCGTTCACGGTAAATATTGTGGTCGGGATCGACGGCGGTTGCCTTGGCAGTTAATGAGTTTGTTTAATGTGAGCTTCCTGATGGAGCTGTGAGAAAGGCCAGCTGGTGCATTAGAAACGTCTGCCTCGCATCACATCGGCTTTTTCTAATGGACACCAGACAGAGGATGGGATGAGGGGCTCATTGGATAGGAATGAAGGAGACGGATGGGGGAAGAGGAAGAGGGAGATGCAGCGTATGATAAACAGCCTGATACACACACATTTTCACAGACTCTTATGCCGTACGTGTAAGTGTCACAACACATGTGAAAAGGTGCAGCCACAGACAGGTCTGTACACACATGGTTTCCAGAAGGTGGGAACCTCTTTGGTCTCACTGGAATGTGAAATGACTTCTCAGAAAACTGGCGTTATTTGTGTTTCGTTCCCCGTCAAGCCTCATCCAGCTCTGCTCACTTGTAATAATACTAACAACGAAAGAATAACTTTATTTTGCTTGATTTAGTTTTCCTGTTTTTCAAACGTTCTGTTTTTAAGGCGATAAAGTGGCATTCTTTACGTTCATTGTTTCTGATTTGTTTTTTAATCTGTCTGTCAAAAACAATAGGACTAGTTTGGAGTTATTTTTCTCTGTTGTCTGAGAGAACATTTTTTTGGTCTGGTGTTGGATTTTAAACGGTCAGCAAAACACACATCTTCTGTTTATCGTATGGATCTTAGATACCCATGAATTTAGGATGGGGCTTTCGGAAGTGCTAAATATTAAAACAGAGATCTGTCAGTGTTGTTACATTGAGGTAATAGTCTAAAAGACATCTGGACAACATTCATGTTTTAAACGTGTGCAGGTGAGTTCAAATGGACCTTGCTGATACTGTATTGAATCAGCTGCTATTTTTCACCTGTCCAGATATCAGTCATATTGCTGTTTTAATGATGGAAAAATGTGTGCTGTTTGTTACTGCAGACGTTTTTTCTTTAAGCTGATGACTTCATAAGAAAAGTTAGATTTCTCATTTGGGCCTCAAGACCTTGTTTCAGATATTACTCCTAAACTTCCTAATAAGGAATAAAAATATACACATATGAGACAATTGCTCAAGGGAACTTTCTCAGAGCATTGGCCAATGTTCTTTAAAAGTTCTCCCAACGTTATCACAACATTCATGCAGTAATGTTAGTATAATTGTTTTTGTTATATATGGTATTTTGCATTAAGGAGGAATGCAAGATGATATGAAGGACCGATAGAAAAAAGAAAAGTGAGAATGTAAGGACCGTTTTAATGAGAGAGTTCAATTGTTCGCTCCAAATCCAGTGCATGTTGTTTGTGTCAATTTGTTCAGCCTTGTCTATATCTCATTACTGATAGGCTATCAACACAGCCTCAAGACACTGTGTGCCTACAGCCATGGTCTTCCTGTGGAGTTAGAAGCGTAATACACTTTATTCCTCTGTCCTTCTCCTCCTGTAAATCGCTTGCTCTCAGAATCTCAGTTAGGAATTTTTATGATCATTTCTATTATTTTTTACATGTTTGCTTTCAAGGCTGAGTGTTTGCGTTAGCGCTCGCGTGAGGGAACTGACGTCTCGCTCGGTGATTCCAGAACTGTAGCCCTTCTCTGACTGGACATAAAGCTGCCGGTTTGTCTGTGTGGTTTGGTGAACATGTAATATTTTCATACGCCTTTCTCGTTGTGATATGTGTGCCTGCGTGTGGCCATTCACATCACATTAAGTGATGTCTTCTAAACATTTTAAGTACCAATTGCTGTGTTTAAATTAGTTTATATAATCCCAGTTTTGAGGTATATTCATGCCTTTCTTAGTTAATGAAAAGGTGTCTTTATGTCTTCAGGTGTCAAAATCGGTGTGTTTACTTACCCTTCTGCCTTTTGTCATTTTGTGGTTTAGCAAACATACATCATGATTGCCCTCTGAATGGTGGGCCAGTATGCTGGAGCACAAACACAACTCTTGAGTCTTGTACAGGACGAGAGGAATTTGTCAGGCGTGACATCACACACTGACAGACTTCCAGTGTTTAGCGTTCACTCTTCACTGTGATGCTAAAGGAAAAGCAAATTGTCCGCTTTCTGCTTCCCAGCTAACAATTTTAGGTTGTATGAACATTTCCCTAACATTTCCATTAAGTAACAAAAACGTTAAAAATGTTATCTTAAAAGTTCTAGGAACGTTCAAAACGTTCTGTTTTTAGACATGAAATTTACATAATTGCTCTGTTACAAGAATGTTATTTAAACATTTTTAAAATGTTAAAACTTTAAAACATTTTCAAAACAGTCCACTAACAACTTAAAAAAAATGTTTTTGATACGTGATATATGATGGTAAAAGTTTTACTTGCATTACAGAAAGAATGGACATTTTTGATCATTTTGAGAGAACTTTTTGAGAATGTTAGCCAATGTTCTAAAAACATTCCCTGTTAGCTGGGTTGTCAGTGGAGCCCAAAGTGCCTCAGGTTTAGGGTCCTGCTTGAAATAATAAACCCTGAAGTGTGGTACTGGATTGAAGGAATTGTGGGTAATGTTGTCTTTTTATTAGATCTGTGTACTCAGCTTTTTGCCTCTCAAGAGCTGTCAGCTCCTTATAGGCCCATTTTGCAGGACTGTCAATCAAAATAGAGCTGGCACAGAATCACCCCGCCCTTTTTGGGCCGAGAGCCAGCCGATGAACGAGACCCACCCATACCGTAAGACACGAACACACACACACACACACGTACACCACATCTACATACTTTATCCTGGAGCAGGCTTCTCCAGGGCTTGGCAGGGCTGTGAGCGGGCTGGCCCAGCTGTGGTGTGGGGATCTGTGGGCAGCTGCGGCCACAGAGAGGCCTGCTGCGGTGCTGCTGTGGTTTGCCAACACGCGGATGCTAAAATGTGAAATTTGTTGTTTGGGGCCTAGAGCAGCCCTCAGAGAGCTATAGAGAGTATTACTACAAACCCTGAGCATTTTGGGAGCACAAAGCCTTGTTGTGCTTCGCTCAGATTCATAAATCTGTATTCTATGTCTTATAGCTTTCAGTAGGCTTCTGGTTTCTGGTTGTGTCTTTCTTTATTCTGTTTTACTGACAGGCAGAAAATCTGCAGTCCTCTGTTGGGACTTGACATGGTACTGAGCTCTCCTAACATAAGGCTTTTCTTCTTCCTTCCATGTCAGTAGTGTGTATTTTTCATTCAGTCATGCTCTGTCTGTAGCTCTCAGGGTGGTCCTCATTTATATTCCTGGAGTTAGTAATTTCATAATAGTGCTGCATTGTTTCTGACTTTGCAAGTCTGTGTAAAACTGTTTGAGCGTGTTTCAGGATTTATTCTTCGTAATCTCTGGTAGGAGCAGTTTTGGGGGACTTGGGTGCTTAAAATGAGGCTTAATATTTTTACTAAGCCTTCAATTGTGTATTTATTATTATTATTATTATTATTATTATTGTATTGTGCGTAGATCAAGTTTTGTGTGGGAGAGAAATAGTCCACATGCAATGTTTTGTCAGGTAACCTAAAAATGTGCTTTGTGTGCTAAAATCTACATGAAATGTTTTTATTTTAGGTATAAAAAGGTACTGGATAAGAATTAACCTGACTACAGTTGACTAGGTTGATATTGCTCAGGTCATGTAAAAATAGCTCCTTATAATAACAACTGCACAGTTTTTTTACAATATTAGCATTTTAATGTTCAGGTTTTAATTTCTTGTATTAAAACACAGATGTTTCATCGTGACTCGTTGCTGGATTTTAAGGTTGCTGGATTTTGCTTGTGAGTTGAACTGGCTATAAAATTGTTGAGATCTGTCACAACAGGCACAGTTTATCCTATTTCTACGACTAAGATCACAGACGCTCCCTCTCGTATAATGCCCTGCTTCTTAAAGGTGCAATGTGTCATTTCTGCACCATTAGCAACATTCAATGGAATACGCAGTCTGTTTGTGTTGCTCATTGGCTCAACCAACGGCGGGACAAGATTCTCTGTGTGTCCAATTAATGAAACACAAAGGGAAGTAAAAAAAATTCCGATACAGCAATAATGCACTTCTAGTAGGTGGTGCTAGTACCAAAGAAATTACATGCTTTACCTTTAAAGTCACCATGAAATCAAAATTTACTGTTATTGTTTCTCCTATTATTACTTCTCTTATTTTTTTATGCACTACTGCAGTGTTTTTTGTAAATGATGTATTTGTGCACCATCGTTATTTTTTTTATTCATATGCCCTCATAATCTTTAATTAAAATTTGAAAATGTGCTTCTCTGGAATGGTGATCCTTCTCAGATGATGTCAGTTTGACGGCTTGGGCGGAGCCACTCCTCTATATCCAATCAGTTCTGAGTGAAAACAAACCACGCCCCCATTTCTCTGTTTTACTGACTTATGTCACAACTGAAGTCAGTTGGAACTTCCTGTTTATGCTGACTTCAAGATCATAATACATATGGTTAATAATTACGCTTTATGCAAACATAAAAGAAGTAGAACTGTGCTCATGTAGTCACACACACTCATGTTATCAGTCTTATCGAATAGAGTTTCGTAGAGTAATGGCTGCAGTAGGCCTCTGTCCCGGTCTTGTCCCCATCTTTGTCACTGCAGTGCTGCCCCCTGGCCCCTAATGAGAAAACCTTCTACTCTTGGATAAAGATCGCATTCACAGAGCCAAAACCACATACACACAGTCTTCCTCTCTCGTCCTGCTGCCAGCCACCTCAGCCAAAAGACTGAGAGAGTTTACAGTAGGGCAAAATGCTGCAGGTGTAGAGGGTGTGTGTGTTTACTGGGGGACTGTACTTTCAGCAATGCATAATGTATCCAGCGGACCACCGGGACCGCCGCACAGATAGGGGCCCAGGGACACACCACAGAGAGAGGGAGGAGGGGAAGGTGGAGGGAGAGAGTGATAAGGAATGGGAGGAGAAAAAGTAAGACTTGGGGTAGTTGGTTCATTCAAACCAGCCTGAGGGGTAACTGGATAAGGCAGGTAACCTGTGGATCAAATAAAAAGAGATGGAAGGTCATAGCTGCACAGGGGATAGGGAGGCCCCTATCAGGGGGTGTATTTGTGTGATGGGGTAATTTGATACACAGTGTGGCCAGAGGCCCTCATACTCGTATATATGCATTGTGGTGAAATTCAAGATGTCTGCCTCATTCTTGTTTTTCTCTTATTTTGGGGTGTGAGGATCTGCATGTTCCTTGGGCTTTGTCAAACCCTGTCTCGACGTCTGTTGTGCGTGGACAGGCTTTTAAAGCCACAAAATGGATCCTAATCAAGATTTCAGCCCCAGCTGAAAATGTTGCTCATGTTTACTGCATCTCCTCCATAACAAAGACAGAACACATGCAATGCTGTCTGGAATACTGCAGGATAAATAAACAAGACTGGGAATGTATAACAAGGGGAATGTAACCTACAAGCAAACTCGTGATTTACACGCGCAGTTGCTCGTTTCCGTTCTGGGAGTGTGTGTTATGCTGGGCATGAAAACGGCTGTTCTGAGCCTGACCTCTCGCTACCGTTTGCTGTTCTAGCTGCCCACACGCTTTTACCTTTCAGCCCAACCAAAAGAGAAACACAGAGGAAAACACTTTGTGTACTGCATTTTTGTCATGCTGCTACATGCTGTCTTTCCGTCTCCTTGACAGCCTGCTCTCTCTCTCTCTCTCTCTCTCTCTCTGCCTCTCTCTTTCTGCTGAAATTTAGAAGCTTAATGGAGAAAAAACTCCATATTTACATAAAAAATGAGTGGCAAGACAGAAAGAATTAGGGAAAACTTGTAAGTATATAGAACTGGACTATAGTGACATAGTCATATTTGATATCTCTGTTGAATCTGTTACTGCAGGACAAAATTAGAGCATTAAGCCTGTTTCATAGTGTGTATTTATTCTGGCACCCACATTGAAAGGGTACAACATTCAGACTCTTAAAGGTGAAGTGTGAGTTAAAGCATCTGCCAAAGCAAAATGTAAAGCTTTGTGTGTTTATGTTTGTAGTGTGTTGTTAACCTATAGAAAACCACTAATTTGTTCTTTTGTTTCCATAGAGACATCAGTATGAACAACATCACCGAGCTGCCTGCAAATGTCTTCAGAAACCTGCCCTATCTGGAGGAACTGTGAGTGTGCATTCTGTTCCTCTCTTTTACTCTCTCTCTCTCTCTCTCTCTCTCTGATTTGCAATAATTCTCTCATTTCTTTTTGTGTCAAATCTATTTTTTTATGTTTATTTTTTGTTTTTCAGTTGATGCCACTGTTAAAAGACACATTTTTATTGATTCATCTTTTATTTAATAAATAGACATAGTTTCCAGTTAGTAATCGTGTTAAAATTATTGACCAAAATATTAGCGCTTATGATTTTTGTCATAATCGAGCAGTCCTAGGAGCCATTGTCTTCACTCTGTTGTTGCTTTATTGCCTCGGTGCACATTTGCATATAGTTTAATCAGCGTGTTGCATCATGGAATCATGCAGTGGAATGATTCATGGAATGTGTCGTGGACAATAAGCAATATCAGATTTGGTGGAATTCTATGTGGCAAACTCAGACAACTGTTTACTTTCATATGAAGAGCAGACAAGAGGCTTCCGCTGTCATCTCAGTATGTCTGAGAGTAACGGGAGACATTGCTCATGATGGAATCTGTTATTCTCTTAGCCGCGACCTCCAGACAGTGTGTCAGGCCCAATGAGAGAACTTTCCTGTTAACGTTCCTAAGACTGAATCATATTTAGGCTGAACTGTCTGTATTTCTCATTTATCTTTGGGGAATCGGAAGTTTAATTTAGTTCTCACATTATGATGTTGTTTTGGCAGAAGCAACCACACAATTACAAAAACTGATTATTGTAAAGCAAGCTACTTTATACACAAGTTAAACAAAGCCATGAATTTGTGAAAAATGCCCAACCACAGCACCATCATCAGATTCCATATTCTCACAGCGTCTCAACATGCTGCAGGTGTCAAAAGTTCAGTGTTCGCTAAAGAAATATTAATGAAAATGTGTTTGTTCATAATTAAGAGACGTAGTGGTGCTGTGATTATATTTAAAGGTTAGGTAGGCAATTTCGGAGA
>JAZGTJ010003387.1:0-20994 GCA_036877575.1 Botia almorhae | reverse complement strand
TCTCTCTGCTGTCACTCAGGTTTTGTCCTTCAGGTGTTTGTGAGCCAATTCAAATGCAACTTATCAGCTGTCTGGTCCCCTCAGCCACGTTTTACATAAAACTTATTTTACCTCTTCCTGCCCTCGTCCAAGGCTGTTTTCAAAACCCTGCGGTGCTCCTGCGGTCCTCATCCTGCCGTCTGTGATGTTGGGCATGAGTTAAAGAAACTGAGCTTGGACCAAAGGCCGAGGGCTTTCAGACTGTAGATGCTGGAGATGATTTGGGAGTTTTAATTTTCTGTGGCCATGTCTTTGTAAATGCCTCTTGGCAGGGTTTGTTTGTATGCAAATGCATTGGCTTTCAGAAACGAGTGTGTGTGTGTGTGTGTGTGTGTGTGTGTGTGTGTGTGTAGTTGTGCTCTGTGGCCTGGCATCAAGCTGTAAAAGTTGTCCTCATGGCCGGTGCCATTTGAGTGACGCCAGGCAGAGCTGATAGCGTGGAGGAAGCAAGATATGCGCTCAGATTAGCTCAGAACAAGACACACACAGTTACACACAAGCACATGTTCCATCAATACTAAATCCATACAATACTAAATGTTACGCTGGGTTATTTTGGTTTGTGGAGAATGTTATAGAGTATGCGCTTCTGTTTTGTATTATGCTATACATAGTTGTGAGGGCTGAAGAAGTGAATGCAGTGCATTATATTGTGGTTTTAAATACTGTATATACTCATTATATATCTGGATTTATTTTCAGGATGCTTCAGAATAATCAATTGAAGACGGTGCCCAGCACGGCCCTTAAGAATCTCCACGCCCTGCAGTCTTTGTAAGCGTTACTGTATTTTTCTCTATATACAGTTACCTCATTCATTCTATTACTCATTCATTCATACACAATTCATCCTAAACCCCAGGTTGTCGTAATGTTTACATAATGTTTCCAATTAGGAATTTAAAAATGTTAAAAATGTTTTTCTGAAAGTTCTAGGATTGTTCGAATCGTACTTTGTTTCAGACGATGTATTAATGTTATTGGTTTTTGTTTTTTAAACTTTTTAAAACGTTCCACTAACATGTTCCACTAACATGTTTTTGATATATATGATATATAACTTGTTTTACTAACAGCACAGCAAGAACTTTCTGAGAATGTCAGCTGTTAGGTGGAAATTGTTGTTGATGAATGTGTAATATACTTGATGATGCTGTGTGTGTGTGTCCTCTGATCCTGCTGTGGGCCAATGTATGTTTTAAAAAGCAGCTCTTAACCATTATCACCTCTCCAGATCTCTCTCTCTCTTTCACCCCCTCATGCTGTGTGTTTTTCCTCAGTGTTTCCCTGTTGTGCTGATGTAATGTGTTTGGCACAGTCCGCCTGCTTTTGGGGAAAGCTTCAGTGAACGACCTGTCAATCAATAGCACAGATCAGCACAGATGAGGAGAGAAAGAGAGGGATATAGAGAAAAAGCCTTCGATGAGTGAAAAGGAAGTAGAACACATGAAAGAGAGAGAGAGAGAGAGAGAGAGAGAGAGAGGGTCCTCTGGGAAGGTTCACCCTGCAGGCTCTCTGCACAGGTTCCTCAGCTGTGTTAATCAGGCTACCAAAAAAACTCACTTCCTAATTACAGTGACATTGCTGAGGAGATCAACACTGTAGAAACTGGACCTTCTGTACTTCATCTCATTTAACCATTCTGTTCAACTCGCACACCGAGCTATTGCACAAATGCTTGATAGCTTCTCCAGGAGTTAAGTGCATTTGGACTCTTCAGAAGTTAATGCTTTTGGATCTGCTCTAGACATATGGACTATGTTCAAAACCACAGTTATAATCTTAAGACCACCTCCGCCGCATACGTAACAATGATCTGGTAAAGATCTGTAACTTTTAACCTCAAAAGTCAATTCTGTGGTTTGCCAGTTAACAGAGCAGAGAGCAGTTATTTATCGTCCATAATAATCCTTCAGCCTTCCATGAGTGTGATTCTATGATTTGTATGTTTTATAAATTGTTTATAAAGTTGTAAAGCTCTGAGCTGCTAATGCGTTTAACATTACAACAGCACTTGTGGTCAGGTGTTCCTCGTGAATGATACACATCTGAAATGAATATGCTGTCATGACAGCCCCTCTCGCCCGCTGTCCTCTATGCCACCCACCCAGCTTATAATTTTAGGTTGCAAGAACTTTCCATAAAGTTTCCATTAAGTAATAAAAATCTTTTGAAAACATTTTTGTAAAATTTAAACTTAAGAATAACGTTTAATATATATATATATATATATATATATATGATGTATAACATTAAAAACATTCTACTAATGTTACTGTAATCTTTTTTTGATAACTTTGAGAGAACCTTTAGAGAATGTTAGTCAGTGTTCGGGGAACGTTCCCTGTCAGCTGGGCAACCAATTGCCAGTCAATTTCTCTGTCTTCTTGCCACATATAGACTATATGTATTTGTCAGCGCTCAGCTTTGGCAATGGCTGATGTGAATACGCCCAGATCTGCATATTGAAAACATCTCTTTTTTTGAGAACTTTGAGAGAACATTAGCCAACATTCTGAGAACATTCCCTGTTAGCTGGAAAAGCCAAAAGTGAGCCAGAGTTCGTGTCCAAAGCACATGTCGCTCTAGATGATCTCTCACTCTAGGTGATCTCTCACTCTAGATGATCTCTCACTTTAGGTCACAAATGCTTCACAGATCGGAAAAGTTCTCCTATAGAACCATACAAGAACTGCAGAACTGTATATACAGGCTGAAAACTTGTTTTCACTCGCTATCGGTTCATTAGAGAATGTGCAGTCTTTAGTCCTCTTTTCCCAGAAAGCATGGAGAGAACATGCTGGTTAAAGTTTATTTAAAAAGAGAGGCTTAGATCAAAGTCCACTGTATATACACTCCTCTAGGCAGGTCTATTGTGAACAATTATGAGCTGTGTTTATGTTTACATTTGGTGAAACCGCAAGACCTCTGTGATATATTTCCATTACACAGAGGCATTCGTAAGCTCCCCGCCTTGTTGTTTCAACGTGTGCTTGTGTTCCAAAACCTAGCAAGCTGCCTATATAGACAGCAGAGTAGAGCTTCATGTGTGCGTTCCCGGCCAATTCTAGGGCAAAAATAAGAACACATAAAATTTTAGTAAGACTCAACTCAATCAAATAAGATCTGACTATTTTACTCAATCTTTGCGTGTGCTGTAGATTTCTGTGCTGCTTTGAGTATTGTGTATTGACAGAGATCTTATATGAAATTAGTCACTTTTGTTTTGTTTCTGTTTTTGTTAAGATGTTGTTGTAGAGATCTTCTGTGTAGCAGAGTAGACAGCAATGCAGCCCACTAGGTTTGGAAACTGTGTCTGTGTTCTTGCTCCCTTTTTTAAATAGAGCATAGCCTGTCCGCCATTCATAAACAGGAAGTCACCACCCCATCATTATTACCCATCAGCCCCTTCCTTTCTGTGATTGGCTCCTTTGGTAAGAAATCATAGTCCCATTTTAGAAAACTGATTCAAACAGAATCAGATGGTCAAGCTCCAAAAATGACAAACACTTTTAAAGTACATACAGCACATGCGCTATATTATTTTAGTCTTCTGAAGCCATACATATAACTTTGTGTGAGGAACAGACTAGAAGTTTAGGTTATTTTCTGAAAATCTTCCCTTCCACCTCAGTAATGTACGCGCTCGTCTTTCTCGTCTCTGTTAGACACACACACGTTAGGAAATGTATTGATATTAAGGGCAGATCTTTAAAGTTTGTACAGTATTTGACGCAACACTGTTTGCCTCAGTCATAAGCCCTGAGGGGCCAGCAAGGCGTGGTCCCCCCTCTCATAAAGCCAGTGAAGGGGCCCCAGAGTGGGTGCAGGGCTCCCACCTGGGCTGTGTAAAATGAGAGGAAAGTGCGGTGAGATCATGGAAAAGGCTTGTGTTTCTTTAACAGCGCAGTGCTTGGACTCAGAGTGCTAACTGATGTTTTAACACCTATCTGACAGCCCGTTGTTATGCACTTTCTGGTGGTGACATATTCCTTGAAATATTTGCATCGATAAGAAAAGCATTTTCTGAGCACTCCCTCATCTGCACCCCAAGCATAACCCAGCTAACAGGGAATGTTCCAAGGACATTGGCTAACATTCTCTGAAAATTCTTTCATCATTAGCAAACGTTCTCATAGTAACGTTACTAGAAGGTGTTTTTTAAAGTTATTTGACATATATTAAGAATTATATTCTTAAGTTGATAGTGGAACGTTTTATAAAACATTTATAAAACACTCTATAAAACATTATAGAATTTAAAAAAATTGACTGTTGTTATAATCAAGCAAGAATGTTTATACAGCGTATAAAAACTGCAGGCTTTAAACGTTTCTATAGAATGTTATAGAATAACATTTCGAACATGTTTTTGTTACTTAATAGAAACGTTAGGGAAATGTTCTTACAACCTAAAATTGTTAGCTTGGAACATGTCACCTGGTAGCACACTTGTGTTTATTAATCTTGTCCTTCTTACCCTGTAGGCGGTTAGATGCTAATCACATCACCTCTGTGCCCGAGGACAGTTTTGAGGGACTGCAGCAGCTCAGGCATCTATGGTTGGATGACAACAGCCTGACCGAGGTCCCTGTCAGCCCCCTCCAGCACCAGAGCAACCTGCAGGCCCTGACACTGGCCCTCAATCGGATTACACACATCCCTGACAACGCCTTCGCCAACCTCTCCAGCCTGGTTGTACTGTGAGTGTCCCAAACTGAACTGACTTAACAACAGTGTTCTGCAGTGAACAGATTAGGCTACATAAACCAGAAACGTATGATTGCTCCTAACGCTGATAAATGTACCTCGCTCTGTTGCCTCGTGCATCACATCGGTTAAATGAATCGATGCACTAAACTAACTGCGGTTCTTGGCTGCTGATAAAACGGTCATGCAAATAAACGTACGTATGGTTAAGTACACACAGGTAAACGGTGACGTAGATAGAGGATTTTGGAGAAGGAAAACAGGAGAAGCAAAATGGACCCTTGAGTCTTACAAAGTCAAACAGTATCTGTTGACCTTCTCTCTCTCTCTCTCTCTCTTGCCTATCTCTCTCTCTCTGGTTTTCTCTCTCTCTGTCTATCTCTCTCTATCTCTCTCTCTCTCTTTCCTGTCTCTCTCTCTCTCTGGTTTTCTCTCTGTCTATCTCTCTCTCTCTCTTTCCTGTCTCTCTCTCGCTCTGGTTTTCTCTCTCGCTGTCTCTGTCTATCTCTCTCTCTCTTTCCTGTCTCTCTCTCTCTCTCTGGAAGCTTCTCTTCTGTGGGTCTGATTTACCAATTACATTGCAGTTGCTGGAAAATATTTGTCTTGCTAGTAGAGGCCAATTAATGTGTTTAAGTGGGCTGAACAAACACACAGACCTGCCCGGTGAAGTGATGAGTTATCCCTCTGCGTTATCCGACTTCCAGAGACACAAATGTTTGCGTTGGTGTTCTGCTGAGAAGTGCGTCTTTTTAATGACTGGAACGTTTGCAGGAAAATAGACATCCCGTGATGTTATTTCCTGCGGGATCAATAAAGTTTTCTGATTCTAAAAGCGATGCATTAATGCTGAACTGATCTCATGAGAGGTTTTCAGACTTTTTTACCTACATGAGATTATAGCCACTGTCATTTGATTATTTTTCAGGGTGCTGTCCAAGGTTGTTTTATCACACAGATCTCACTGTGTAACTAACAAAAAAGCATTCAAATGTAATCACAGATGCACGATACCTGTTCAATAATGGTGTTTATTCTGTGTTAAATTATTCTGTTTAAAGTGTTTTTTATGTGTGTGTTTTTCTCATGTTATTTTCAGACATCTACACAATAACGGGATTCAGGAGATTGGAAAGAACTGCTTTAATGGCCTCGACAACCTAGAGACACTGTAAGTTCCCCTTCACAAACGTACAGTTCCCCTTCACAAACGTACAGTTCTGTCATTAAAGAGAACGTTACCCCAGCTAACAGGGAACGTTTTCAGAACATCGGCTGACGTTCTTTAAAAGTTCTCCGAAAGTTGTTGTAGTAACATTAGTAGAACATTTTTGTAATGTTATATATCTGTATATCAAGAACATTCTTAAGTTGTTAGTGGGATGTTTTTAAACGCTACAGAACATATTGTTAGAACTGCATTCTAAACGTTCACCACATTTTCAAAATAACATTTTTAATGTTTTTGTTACTTAATGGAAACGTTACGGAAATATTCTTGCAACTTAAAAATTGTTGGCTGGGACGGTCTGTTGAAGCGATTGTAATATCAATAACATGAATTGTTTAGCCAGACCTTCAGATCATCTCATGCCCATTACATAGTGAATTACAAGATAATATGGAAACATTCCCAAACTGAATCAATTCTTGGTGGGCACAAGTACAGCGATTGTTCTGTGATAACTGTCTGCTGCTCTAGCGCCCCCTTCTGAAAGTCTCAGGATCAAAAACAGTAGTGCAGGCAGCAGCGTTGGGGCACAGAACTGAAATGTCTGTCTAGCTTTATTGAAACCTTCAAAATTTTTTTGGTTTTAAAGCATCTGCTACAAATTATATGAATTTGCCCAGCCTTATGATCGTGAATACTTTAAAAGATACTTTCTGAATTATAATATAATTATGAATTATAATTGTTTATGAGATGTAGACATTAATACACAATTCCAACAGTTTTAGTTTCCCTAAAATCACCATTAAGTATTGTAAACATTAAAAATGTTATTTTGAAAGTTTCAGGAACATTTAAAACATCTTTTCATTTTTACATTAATGCTGTTGCTTGGTTACAAGAATGGTATTCAAACATGTTTAAGTTCTGCAATGTTTATAAACGTTTCTCCACTAACAACATAAGAATACGATTTTCGATATGATATGTAACTTAAAAAACATTTTACCAACGTTACTGCTAAAACATTTTTTTTGATAACTTTAGGAAAACTTCTGAGAATGTTCCGTTAGCTAGAATGTGTTTTACGTGTTGTGATGCTAGCAGAAATTAGCCTTCATTTAGTCATTACCGATTTGCTTGAACTCGGTTCATCAGGATTTACAGTAAACCGATAAAGGACAAAGAGTCTTTGTGGGACCCTCAGCTGTACCTTATTGCCCCTCGTCCTCTCTCCCCACTTACCACAGTTCGTTTAGCAAGCATCCACCGCATCAGGGGGCAAGAGACGAGGGGAAGGGGAAGGCAGATAGCCATCTCTCTACTTTATTTACTTACTCTGGCCATAATTAGCACAGGATGAGGGCACGCCAACGTCCGGTGCCCCTGGGGAGGAGAGCGGGATGTGGCACAGGGGCATTATGGGTATGCCGAGACATCGTGCGGCGCTTGAGACAAACAACACCACAGTGAAAAAACAGCAGAGCAGCTGTCCTCACTGGACTTTGTAAACAGATGAATTGATTTCGATGACCAGATCTTGTCTCTCTTTTAGATTTCTGTGTTTTTTGGGAAATTGTTTGTTTTTGTCTTTTGGCCAAAACTCTTAATTTAGGGGCATGTTGTCTTTCTTTAAACGCAGAGCTGAAACAGAAATGGCCCCCTCAGGAATAAAATGCATTATACTTCTGTGTATTGAGGTAACAAGAACAATATCGGTTTGCCGTATTAGAAGTAGAGTGGTTTCGATCAAGCGTTTTTAAGCTCACACAAGGGACGTTTTTATGCTAATATGAATAACTTTTATCTGCTGTGTGTTCTTTTAGGGATCTAAACTTCAATAATCTGAAGACCTTCCCGGAGGCCATTGAGAATCTACCCAAGCTGAAAGAACTGTGAGGAGCTACAAACAAACACACTCATGCACTCATTTACAGTCACTGAGATACTTCCCCCCTCAGTCATTTATATTCATATATATCAAAAGCGTTATTCTTAAGTTGTTAGTGGAACATTTTAAAACTGTTGCAGAATTAACAAATTATTAAATAACCAAGCTATTACATTAATGCAATGGCTGGAAAGCAGGACATTTTGAACGTTCCAAGAACTTTCAAGTAACATTTCTAACGTTTTTGTTACCTAATGGAAACGTTAGGGAAACATTCTTACAACCTACAAATTGTTAGCTGGGGAGCAGCTGGCTCTCGCAGCACTTTCAAATCTTTTAGAGAGATGCTCTTAAAACGTTCTACAAAAAAGAAAATCTATGATAGGAGAGTGATACAGGTAAAGTCAAGGTCTCCTTGTGTTTTGCAATTCAGATACTGAGACCCGCTTTTGTGCTGATCTGTTGTGCATTACAAATTACTTCTGTCCCAAGATGCCATCTAGTGTTGAGTTGTAAAACTGCTGGGTAATAAGCTAAGCGGTTATGAATCCTGAGGGAGAATACTTCAGATCTCACAGTGCTTCCTAACAATTTTCCTCCCTCCCTGTTTGCCAGTGGATTTCATAGCAACAGCATTGAGTCCATCCCTGAGGGAGCCTTTCGTAGAAATTCACTGCTACGCACAATGTAAGCAAATGCTGGACCCACCAGCTTAAAACACACACACACATACACACACACACTGGGAACATTCCATATATGTAATGGTTTTTATACTGGATTTTCTATCCCCTAACCCTCACAGAAACCTGCATTTTTACATTTAAAAAAGAGGTTATAAGCTTGCTTCTTTATGAGAACCTTAAAAATGTCCCCACAAGGTCAAAATGCACTGGCATTACTTTGTGTTCGGACCACAATGTAGTGAATATCAGTACACAAACACACACACACACAAGCTAATGGAAATCTTGTAGTTTTCTGTTGGTCATAAACATCAGATCTGTCGTGTGTGCCTGCAGCCATCTTTTTGACAACCCGCTGTCCATTGTGGGAACTACTGCTTTCCAGAACCTGTCAGACCTGCACTCTCTGTAAGCACAACCATTTTAATGATGTGCGTTCACTGAGCTGATTACTGAGTTTTAACCCGTCAGTCATTCACAGAAGATATACCGCAGACTGTTTACCTTCTGCTTGTGTGTCGTTATGTTTCTGTTTATTCAGTCTTGAAGAAGTTCGCCTTAAATTCTGCCATTATGTGGAAAACTTGAGGAAGGGTTAAGCATACTGTTGCACTTTTCAGTGCAATGTAAATAAATGCGGGCAAATGCCGTCTAGCTCTAAAAAGGCACTAAAATAATTATAAAAGCTCAATGTCTTGTATTATGAGCCTTCTGAAACCATACATTCACATTTGAGATTCATATATGGCTTGTTGATGCATTGCTCTGCGTTTAAGGTCATTGATGTCAAACGTCACTGGTTGTCATGTGTCATAACCAGACGCAGTCATTTTCAAATTTGTGAAATAATTGGATAAATTTGTTTAAAAACTCATTCTGCGAAACTTTGTTTTCGTGTACCACAGTCCGCATACAATCCAAATCTAAAACAAGCATATGATGAGTGTAAACGATGACAGAATTTGCATTGAGAGTGATGACAGTGTTGCGTTTTTTAGAATGCTGCGCGGTGCCAGTATGATGCAGGATTTCCCCAGTCTGACTGGAACGGTGAATCTAGAGAGCCTGTGAGTTCATTTCATAAGTATAATAAACACACCAAGAACAGTGACGCTTATAATTACATCATCAGTGAACAACTGATGTAAAGATTTCTATTAGGAAACAACACACAACACATGCTGAAATGACAATAAATTACAAAATAACAGGCCAGGCATTTAAGAGAGGGAAAAAAATAAAAGTTCTTCCATCATTTACTTACCCTCATGTTATTCTAAACCGGTATGACTTTTTGTTTATGAGGAACACAAAAGAAGACATTTTAAAGTATGTTGGTAACCAAACACCAATGGTATCCATTGATTTCCATTATATGGACATAAAACCACCGAGACATTTCTCAAAATATCTTCTTTTGTGTTCCACTGAAGTAAAAGGTCATATAAGTTTGGAAAGACATAAAGGTGAGTAACTGATGAAAAAAATTCACGTGTTTGGGGGAACTTTAAGTAAATATACAGAATTTACTTTTTATGTGTCTTGTGTTGTCCAGGACTGTAACAGGAACTAAAATCAGAAGCATACCAGCAGACCTGTGTGAAGACCTGACCATGTTACGCACACTGTAAGTCACATGACACGCGAAACCACCTTACAACTCAATTCCACTCATGTGTTCTTAAGTCAGGATTATACAACAGTGTATTAGCACTAAATGCTACTTTGTAACCACACACACACCATTTGTAAGCAGTGACATACAGCTCATAATAGTGCTCAAACATGTCAGTCAGATGTCTGTGAGCATCCAATGACATGCCAGTTCCAGCCTCAAGCTTTCAGTAATTAAACATCAGTCACAAGGCCTTCAACACAGAAGCTTAACCGTCAATAAGAACAGTCACACGGTCACAGAAACAGCTTTGAGGCTGCGCTGTCAGTCAAACTTCAAACATATGCTCGACATGTCAGTCACAACCAAACACGTTCCCTCTTCTTTACACACACACAGTGCGTCAGTCAGACGTCACCCACCTCACGGGCCCTTTTGCAGCGGCTTGTCAAAAGTGTAGCTTTGACGGGGTATTTTAAAGTGATGTCTAATGACCTCCCAAAGGAGAGCGAGACAGAAAATGGCCCGCTCCCTGCCTGACTGCTTTAAAGTCACCATGAAATCAGAATATTCCAATTTTTTATGGAATACTGCCATGTTAAATACTTTATCCGTGCGCGTCATTATTTTTTTTAAATCAATGTGCCATTGTAATCTTTAATCAAAACCTAAAAAGAAATGTACTTCCTCTCTGGAACGACAGACCTTCTGTAATGATGTCAGTCTGATGGCTTGGGTGGAGCCAGAGTCGTTAGCCACTCCCCTCCAACAGTTAGTCTGCTGTGAGCTTTGATACGCCTATCAAGTCCCAGTGGAAAAAACAAGCCACGCCCTCCATTTCTCAGTTTCATTTTGAATAACGTCAGAACACTGATGTCAGTTGCAACTTTCGGTTCTGAACTTCATCAGAACGGTTCTATTCCTCGTGAGCTCTGATTCTCAGCATGTTTGTGTGTTTTGACAGTGATCTGTCCTATAATGAAATCCAAGACCTACCGTCCTTCCAGGCCTGCGTCAAACTGCAGGACATGTAAGTTGTCGGCTCTTGTGACATTTTCTCATTCAGACACGATTCGGTTTGAACATGTTGCATGTGAATATGCGCTGTGCTGACGATTGTTTTATTTTTATGTGCTTATACAGAAGTCTACAGCATAACCAAATTCAACAGATAGACAGAGGCACTTTCCAGGGCATGACCAGCCTTAGAGTGCTGTAAGTATGACATGTATTAAGCGCCGCGGTCAGCCAGTCGTACACACCGAAATCAACCCTGGCAGGGTGATCGGTTTTATATAACCCTGAAGGTTTATTTTTCCATAATGACCAGATGACTGTACATTATGCTGCTTATTACAGAGCCATTATTACTTACTAAATAAATAAGTGGTCATAAAATTTTTATTTGATTTCGTGAGAAAAATGAAACTGCAGAGTGATATGAGAGACATGCTGGTACTTGGTTTTCTGGGTCAGAGGTCAATTGTATGGTTTATATTGTGTGTATTATAATGTAGTAAGTGTCCTGAAGTGGATTTTTAATTTTTATTTTATATTAATGTACCTACTGTATATTTTACGTACAGTTGAGATCATGAATTGTATAACCTGGCAGAAAATAGTTTTTTGTTGTCATTAATAATAAGAGGAATAAAATTAATAATATTTTTAAGCCGTAAGGCAAGACAGTGGCAGCGGTTATGGTAGTTTCAGGGGCCTAACAACACCTCTTAACTTGTAAAATCATTGTGGCTTTTATTTTAATTAAAAATGAACAAAAGTCAGTTAGTTATATAGTTCGTTATAATAATGATTTATAATTTGAGCTGTCCATTTTCCTGGAAAATGTTAATTTGGCTTCATATGGCTTAAACATAAGCATTAAAAAGTACATAAAGAAAAATGCAATTTTATATTTCAAACAGAGATGGCAGTAGAGAGGCGATAGTTACGGGCTACAGCTTTAATGACTATCTGATTATCCGGTTCTCTTTATGGTTTATTACTGTTGCTTTAATCATATTTAAAGAACAGCAGCTGAGTTATCACACACAGTAACGTGACTCACATGAGGCTTGCCCTGATTTCTGCCTCTGTACCCAGTGCCATCTGTTATGTGTTTATCCTGTGCATGTGTTTGTTTTCTCACCACTCTACAGAGACCTGAGCAGAAATCAGATCAAGTTCATCCACAGAGATGCCTTCCTCTCGCTCGGCGCTCTCACCAACCTGTGAGTCTTCAGTCCAACAACTGTCAAAGCGAAGCTCATCAGCGCCGTTAATAAATGCATGCATTAATAACACTGTTCTAATGAACGTTTCAGATAAAATATTATGGATTTTAAATTTGGTTGGGTGAGCGGATGTATGTTTTTTTATTTTCATGAGGATAATTTATTTTAAATAATTTAATTGTCAAAACTCATATGCTGTCACATAGATCATTTGGTGTTTAATAATTTAAATAAATAAAACGATATTTTGATGCCATTTCGTCACCAGAGCACCTTTGATGAGACAACAAAGTCATACGGGACTTGCTTGTGTGTGTGTGTTTAAATAAATATAATTGGCTTTTTTCCATCGTGTCTTTAGGGATCTGAGTCTGAACTCCCTAGCCAGCGTTCCCACAGCAGGACTGAGTGCACTGAACCAGCTCAAACTCACTGGAAACATGAATCTGAGGAGCGGCCCGGTGGCTCAGAGTCTGCCTAAACTCAGGTCAGAGCTTCACTCATGATCCGTGACTGATTACAGGTCCTTACAGGTGTTCTCAGGTCCCAGTTCAGCTTGTGTAAATGACACAACCTCCCCTTCCTTCCCCTGTATTCTGTAATCACACACACAGCACACTCAAAAATTCAGAGAGACTGCGTTCTTCTTCGACAGAACCCATCGTAGTTCAGTATCTCTTCAGTTAGAAGCTAACAATTGTAGGTTGTAAGAACGTTTCCCTAAAGTTTGCATGAAAACATCAGTTAAAAATGTTTTAAGAACGTTTAAAGCATTCAGTTGATTAGACGTTGTACTAACGTTATTGCTTGGTTACCGGAACAATATTTAGACGCTTTTAAAATGTTGTACTTTCTGTACAACTTAAAATAATGTTTTTCATATGATATATAAAGTGATATATATGATGTATAAAAACGTTCTACTAACATTACTGCTAAATGTTTTTGAGAACTTTAAGAGAACTTTAAGAGAACGTTAGCCAACACTCTGAGAATGTTCCCTCATTCTCTCTCTCTCTCTCTCTCTCTCTCTGTCCCTGCAGGTCTATAACGGTTCCTTATGCCTATCAGTGTTGTGCGTTTGTAGCTTGTGACAGTGTAATCAACCCTGCTGAGGATGACAACAGGAGAAACACATACGGTATGACTCTACATGCTAATCTGCGCTCTGATGAGCTCAGCGTGCGTGCTAACCAGGCGCGACACAACAGAATGGCATAATGGCTAAACGTTGATTGCCTGCAGCGCTGCATTTGCGCTGCATGTTTTCTTACCTGCTAGTATTGTGTACTGCCCACAGTGACCTCTCAGATCAACACCCCAGCTAACATTTTGTAGGCTAACAAGTTGTACGAATGTTTCCGTAACATTTCCATTAGGTAACGAAAACGTTGTTTTGAATGTTTTAGGAACGTTCAAAACATTCTGTTTATTAGACATAGTATTGATGTTTTTTATTCTGAAATGTTAAAACGTTCCACTTACTGCTAAATAACGTTTTTGATATATGAAATTGAACATTAGAAAAACATTCTGCTAATGTTAGTACAAGAACTATGAGAGAACATTTTAGAGAACGTTAGCCAATGTTCTGAGAACATTTCCTGTTAGCCGGGACAGTCCTGCTTCTTATGTATATCAACCATCAAACATGCATGAGCTCAAGAGAAGCTGTTTGTGGAAATGAAGACAGATTTGATATTATGTGACAAATCTGTCAGGTTTTACAGGGAAACATAAAAATGAAGCTCTCTAAGGAACCATCACAGATGTGATGAAAACACAAGCTGTGTTTATTGTTTGCACTTGCGACACACTGCACAGAGAAACACTGAGAGGACTTGCCCCACACTTTGTTTTGATTGGCTGTGGTTTTGTTGCATCATGCAATGGTTTTGTTTTCATCGTGGGCCGAATAATTGCTCCTCGCAGAAATCTTGTTGTGTCGCGCCTGGTTAGAACATTGTGATGTAGTGTTTGTGGCTGCATGTGATTAAATGAGGTGTTTTAGCTGTGTGTGTGTGTGTGTCGTCCTGGTATTCAAAGCCCACAGATTTAGACCTCGTGGGGACATTTTTAGTCCCCGTGGGGAAACAAGCTTATAAAGTAACAGAACGATCTTTTGTGAAATTCTAAAACAGCAGAAAAGTTTCTGTGATGGTCTAGAAATGTCCCCATTAAACTTAAAAACCCAATGTGTGTGTGTGTGTGTGATGTATTGTTTCACATTGTTGATGTGTGTATTTATCTATATGTTAGGTGGTGAGGGGACGGAAAGAGTTCCTCTGGTCATGCACTGCTCACCCTCGCCCGGTAAACACGGTCTCATTTTTTCATGTTGCTTCAGTCAGAGAACTGTGGCTTATCTTATAAGATACTCACAGGATTAGATGAAGAAGAGCTGCTATATAACATGCATTATGTACGTTGTCTGTGATATATTTATTGCTGTTGTACATAACTTTCCTTTCTGTCATTTCAGGGGCATTTAATCCTTGTAAACACTTGTTGGGTAGCTGGATGATCAGATTGACCGTGTGGTTCATCTGCCTGGTGGCTCTGCTCTTCAACTGCCTGGTCCTCCTGGCCACCTTCTTCTCTCGCGCTTCCTGTCTCTCCCCTGTCCGCCTTCTGGTGGCTCTCCTGGCCTCCGCCAACCTGCTTACGGGGGTCTACGTGGTGGCACTGACGCTCCTGGACGTTGCCACCTGGGGCTCATTTGCGGAGTACGGTGTGTGGTGGGAAACAGGTGCTGGATGTCGGGTGGTGGGCTTCCTCGCTGTGTTCTCCTCGGAGTGGGCCGTGCTGCTTCTGGCATTAGCTGCAGTGGAGCGTTGCTTGGCCGTGAGGACTCTGATGGGAAAGGCAGGAGCTCTGAGGTCCAGAGGCGGACGGAAGGAAGAACGACAGAGGTTTTATATCGCCACGCTCCTGCTGGGATTGGTGGCTGTCGCAGCAGCCTGCTTCAGTCTGTATGATGGATCAGCTGTGGGTTCTCCACTCTGTCTACCCTTTTCTGGAGGTCCTGGACCAGGTCTGGGTTTCACAGTAGCACTGGTGCTGATGAATACGCTAGCCTACCTGCTGAGCGCTGTGGTCTATACGCGGCTGTACTGCAGTCTGGGTCGGGCCCAGCTGGCTGACCCTGAACAGGCTGGTTTTGTGCGGCATATAGCCTGGCTCATCTTCACCAACTGCATCTTCTTCTGCCCAGTGGGGGCTTTCTCTTTTGCTCCCCTGCTGGCAGGGACCAGTAATGCAGTTGGTGGACCAGAGATGGCCAAATCAGTGACGCTCATATTCTTTCCTCTTTCTGCCTGCCTGAACCCCGTACTGTATGTGTGCTTCAGTCCCTCCTTCCGGTATGATTGGCTTCGTCTGCGAGGGCGAGAGAGGGGCGGCATTTGCAGAGGGCGGGTTAGTAAAGCATTCACCAAAGAAATGGTAGCGGGGGGCTCGGCGACATCCGACGACTGCGAGGGGTCGTCCAACGAGATCGGTTATGACTGCGGAATGTACACAAAGCTCCATGGTAACAGCAGGGGCGTGTGCGAACACTGTGACTCTGCCCTTCACATCAGGACATCTTCCTCCTCAACTTCCTCCTCTTCCTCAGCCTGTAGACATTTAGTAAAGTCGCACAGTTGCCCCGCCCTGATGGCAAACGCGCCCCAGTGCTTGAGCTCTGATGGCTACTGGCCCGATACAGGGACGCTTTCCGCCCAGTCCGAATATGGAGATGAGGGCGATTCGTTCATATCGGACAGTTCGGAGCAGGTGCAGGCATGCGGACGGGCCTGTTTCTGTCAGAGCCGCGGCCTCCCTTTAGTACACTACTCGTACAACATCCCTCGCTTGACAGACTGAGCTCAAACCCTTGAGCGCTTGCTCGCTCGCTCGTTCTCTCACAGGGTCCTCCTGCTCTGCAAGGACGGAGAACAGGGAGGTGCTGCGGAGCCACGGAGACGCAAACAGACCAGAAGCGCTTTCTCACTTTTCACGTTTGTGTTTGTGAGTGAGTGAGTGTGAATATAGATTGATTCCTTGATCCATGAAAAGGGATTGTGACAGTACAGAAGGTCTCTCCAAGCCAAATGTTGTCAGCAAACAACAACTCTTGTTCTCTGTTTCCTGTCCCCCTCGGTTGCTTTTGGGAGCCAAATTCGGTTGCTTTGGGAACCAGGGCTGATCGAGGGATGATCTTATCTCCCACTGCCTGCCTTTTCACCTGTTTTATTATAAAACCTGTTTTATTGTTTTGGGGGTGTTTTTATAAAGAAACATATGTTACATTTATTCTTTTAACATCTGTCCGTTTGATTTAAAGCAGGGATGTATGTGCTGTTTCACAGGTAAAAAGGGTTCCTCATAAAGTCAGGTTCCTCATAAAGTTCCTCATGTCACATTCCTCATAAAGTCGGATTTATGGCAGGGGATCCCTTAATGTAGCAATATTTCTCATACTGGAGTTCCGGTATGCCAATGAGAATGTAATCTAGAACCGTAGAACCATGTTTGTGTATGCAATGTCTTAAGTTCTTGTTTTCTATGAGTAAGTTAACAGAGGCCGTTAGATTTGAAACCATTAATTTCTTTTATGTTTATGTTGAAAGTGATGGTAATATCACAGTCCTGTCTTTCAAATGGAAGCTAAAATGAAAAGAAATCACTTTTAATTTATAGTTAATGGATGTCTTGACCAGCCCTTCTTCACTAGTCATTTTCTGCTCATTTATTTTAAGACATAATGCTTTGATAAATGAAGGGCAATTACACCCACTCCTTCTGCCATTCCCAGCTAACAAGGAATGTTCTCAGAATGTTGGCTAACGTTCTCTAAAAGTTCTCCAAAAGATCTTACAGTAACGTTAGTATAATGTTTCTTTAACATTATATATCATATAAACATTAAGTAGATGGTTGAGCACGTGCATTTTGGCACATAAAACAACATTTAATCATCGAGATTCCTCTTGTACACCTTTGTCCATGTACTTTCATTAAATCAGTTGAAAAGGATTTTTGTTTGCCTTTGATACAGAATGTCAACACCTTCCTTTGGTCTTCTGGGGTTTGCAGAGTGAATGCCATAATGCCAGGCGAATAAGCTCTGGCACCAGCTGACAAGATAAAGGAGCTTTTCAGGTCATAACTGTAGAACTGACAGAATTCCAAATCATTGTGTGTGTGTGTGTGTGTGTGTGTGTGTGTGTGTGACTATCAGAAAAGTAAATTATTTTTATAGGACTAATCTAATCAGAAATGGGATGAATTGTCTAACCGTGGAAGCTACCTCTTCAACTTTAGTGGCTGCCAGTAGTGAGTAGAATGTGTGGTCATGTTTTCATGTTAATTTGTTTGTATCAATGCTAGCGCTGTAAACGCATCTAGTTGAACATTCTCACTGAATGAGTCACACATTGGCTTGTACCGGGAGAAATGTTACACTGTATGCAGACATATTTTGTAAACCAAATAAAATGATTTGCTTTAAAGAGAGTGGTGGTATGTGGTTTTTGTTTGTTTGTTTTTGTTTGTTTGTATGTTGTTATGCTATTGATATGTTAAGCTGTTTTGGTTGCTGACTTGCACATGTTGTGTTAGGGGTATTGTATAATTTGAATTTTTTAGTCTGATAAAACTAAAACTCCAGGTTCTGACAGTCTGTTCATTAAGATCGCATTACTATTTTTGGATTGTAGGTTTTAAACTGGCTGCCGTCCTAAACAAGCTCATCTTTTTCATCTTCAGCTCCCAAAGTCACTTATGTCATAACTCTGAATATTACTGTATCTCTTCAGTGAGATTAGACAACATAGATATCCTCAGTGTTAAAGATAACTGCATGAATAAGCTTCTAACCTGTCCTGCCATTTTACATACTTGATAATAACAAATAATAGTCAAGTTCATTGAGAAGAGAGGAGATACAGATGTACAGTATATAGTTGGGATATATAAGTACTTTTAAAGGATGAGCATCTTAAAGGATGTTCCATAACAGCAAAAAACAGGGTTGTAGCTAAGTGCCATAGAGAATAAGCTTCTGCCAATCAAACAGGAGGGTGGGAGTGGAACCATCAGCCAATCAAATAGGTCAGATTGGGAGTGGAACCGTCAGCCAATCAAACAGGATGGGTTAAGAACAGAACCACCAGAGGGGATAGGTAGGGATTTTTAATAAATTTAATCATTTGTTCCCTTTTCTCACCTTCTAATTTTCCTCTTATCAGACTCTTAACTGAAAGGTTTGATAAAATATTAAGCAGCCACGAAGCTCACGTCTGAGTTGTGAAAACATTTGAGCAGGAATCGTCCTCAGGTGGTCTTAATTGTACCCATCCCTCCAGCAGAAGCATTTCTTCAACGTCTTATTACAGTCATAATGGTTAATGGTTAACAAACTGCAGTTCCTCTTAATACGTATGTAAGATTAGTGGTTCTACAAATCTATGCGCTCTGAACCATCATGAAAGGAACATTTATGGTATGCGAAGAATACTTGAATATAAGGTAAATCTAACACTCTACGGATGTCTAATTGCAATACAGTGAGACGTACAGGGCTATAGTTTCCTGTTTGAAGAGATCTATGGCGCTTATTGCCGACCTCACCGCTTGTGCTGAATAGCTTTGATTAGTCAGGAGCGAGCCCGCCAGAATGTGTTATTACTTCAGCTCTCCTGGTGATAGACCAAAATTATCCAGGCTGAGAAAAGACTCATTACTAAGAGTAATGTCACTGTCAGTTCAAAATATACGGCTTTTGACAGGCCATTCAACATGTAATTAGTGATTCTGACAAGAGGAAGGTTTCACACGGTCTCAAGTTGCAGCTGGTCGTGGGTCGCAGACGCCTCAAGATGGCAGTGTCGTTCAGCTGGTATATGGAGCCACGCGTTATCGTCTTAAAGCTGCTCGGCTCTACGTTCAAACGAGTCCCTGATCTTTCCATGTCCCCCAGTAACCTTCCTCTGTAAGTATACATTGCATATGAACCTGCTTATCTGCCATGATGTAAGTTAGCAGTGAAACCACCCGCCAGGTGTGTGTTACAAAGCCGAAACTGGCTATACATCTCTTAATATACTACAAACTGGCTCCAGGACAGACACCTGTAAATGCGGTCCAGGTTTACGACCTGTGATTTTTGTGAGCTGTGTATTTCTGTCCGTCTCCGGTTTTTATTTGACTCTTTTCGATATCCGGTACTGTGGAAACAATCAGCCTGCCATATAAAGATGTATGACAGCCATATTATAAAGCGTTTAGTCTCCAGGAAGGTTGCTATGGTGATACTATGAACTGAATAGGCTGGTGTTGCTTTACCGGTACTTTTGAATCCATTTTCAGCGTATCCATCCTTAACAGTAATTTACTTAATGATCTAGCGTTTTAACCTATTATATACGACACACACTGAGCGACATTAAACGGCTTTTGGGTATCACGAGTTCCCATTAAATATTTACAAGAGAATTTGGCGGATATTGTAATACAGGAATGTCGGAGGTTTTGAACGTACCGTATTTTTCAGATATCCGACTTGTCGCGCATACTGGAAACTATTAAGAAGAGTTTAAATGAGACTTTTTTCGCCATGTGCAGATTTTTACAATGTCTCATTAAACAAAGCGCAATACCAGCTCAGCCACAAATCTTTCTCAGCAGTTCCTGGACGGAGGACAAACGGGGGGGAGGGACGCTGGACTCGAATCACAGAAATGAGGAAATAAATCTTTTGGCATTCACGTTGTTGACTTTTTCTGGCACGAAATGAACAAGCCGAGGTATCGGTGGAACTGTCCATCTGGAGCTGAAAAAGACAAAAGTTGGCTGAGATTGTTTGGGACCGTAAGCTGTTAAAAATACCCCCACCCCCCCAGTCTGTCAGCAACTAACTCAGTCAGCTGTGGCACATACATGAAAACTTCACATGTCAAATATACGCTGTATTGCCAAAAGTATTCGCTGATCTGCCTTTAGATGCATATGAACTACACTGATGTTGGACGAGAAGTCCTGGCTCACAGTCTTCGCTCAAATCCATCCAAAAGGTGTTCTGGGCCAGAAAAATGTTCCTCCACACCAAACTTGCTCATCCATGTCTTTATGGACCTTGCTTTGTGCATTGGTGCACAGTCATGTTGGTACAGGAAGGGGCCATCCCCAAACTGTTCCCACAAAGTTGGGAGCATGGAATTGTCCAAAATCTCTTGGTATGCTGAAGCATTCAGAGTTCCTTTCACTGGAACTAAGGGGCCAAGCTCAGCTACTGAAAAAACAACCCTACAGCATTATCCCCCCTCCCAAACTTAACAGTTGGCACAATACAGTCAGACAAATACTGTTCTCCTGGCAACCACCAAACCCAGACTCGTCTATCAGACTTCCAGATGAAGAAGCTTGAACATGTCTCCACTGCTCTACAGTCCAGTGGCGCCGTGCTTTACACCACTGCATCCGACGCTTTGCATTGCACTTGTTGTATGGTTTGGATGCGGCTGCTCGGCCATGGAAACCCATTCCATGAAGCTCTCTACACACTGTTCTTGAGCTAATCTGAAGGCCACATG
This sequence comes from Botia almorhae, assembly GCA_036877575.1. Taxonomy (NCBI): domain Eukaryota; kingdom Metazoa; phylum Chordata; class Actinopteri; order Cypriniformes; family Botiidae; genus Botia; species Botia almorhae. The sequence continues at coordinate 75 of JAZGTJ010003387.1, read as the reverse complement.
AACTTCGGAGGTCTGTAGCGATTGACTCTGCAGAAAGTTGGCGACCTCTGCGCACTATGCGCCTCAGCATTCGCT
>JAZGTJ010003386.1:0-35761 GCA_036877575.1 Botia almorhae | reverse complement strand
ATAGACTTTTTATGTAGTGAATCTTTTTGTACTGGATTTCTAAACTAAAAGTTGCCACCCGGTCAGGAAATAAAAGAGTGGATGTGAGGACTGAGTGGATAATTTTGTAATTAATTGATTAATTTATTTGATTTTTATTTGATTGAATTAAATCTGTGTACCACAGATTATTAACTTGTTCATTGCGGTCATCATGGATAACTTTGAGTATCTGACCAGAGACTGGACAGTACTGGGCACGCATCATTTGGATGAGTTTAAACGAGTCTGGTCAGATTATGACCCAGAGGCCACGTAAGTAATATCATCCAAAACATTCATCTTATTGAGGATGTTAAAATAAGATATATTAATTGTGTTGTATGTTTTATGTCAGAGGAAGGATTAAACATCTAGATGTGGTCACCATGTTGCGTAGAATTCAGCCTCCACTCGGCTTTGGAAAACTCTGTCCTCATCGAGTGGCCTGCAGGGTAAGTACGATTGGTGGTTTATCACTATTATTGTTGCTTAAAAACAATTACAAGCACTAACATCATATAATGTAATTTACATGAGGAGAGAGACTGCATTAACCAAGTGTCTCCTGCTTAAATCATCTATCAATTCAGTCACCCTGAACAGACCTGACACAGACACAATCACAAACAGTTTGAGTCCGACAGTTTTTCTTCAAACAGGAAAAGAAGTTCTCTTTATGACTCTCCATATCACTGCTGTGCTGACATATTCACCTGATCAACAGTGTATAACTCTTACTGTCCAACCAATGGCCTCATCTCATTCTACACACACACACTTGCTACACTTGTCATTTTACATACTATATAATTTATACTCCCCTTCACTTTGTCACTCTCTCATCTGCAGAGGCTGGTCACTATGAATGTGCCTCTTCATCCGGACGGCACTGTGACCTTCAACGCCACCTTGTTTGCTCTCGTCAGAACTTCACTCAAGATTAAAACTGATGGTTGCCCTATTGCACACACACACTGACCTACAGAACAAAACATACACATAGTCCAACACTTATTCATGTAAATACAAACCTACCAGTTACTCTTTAAATAAATGAGCTTTTAATATAAACATATAAGACTCTCTAACAAACACTTCAGGAAATATTAAACATTTATTATTTATCATTTATCATTATTATAAGTTTTTTGACGTAACAGCATACACAGCCAGTTTTGAATTTGAATATGTTAGTACTAATCCGCTTTGGTTTATTTTTAGCTGTACAAAACAGCTTGTTATGCTACTTGATATTGCAAACTTGTATTTATTACTGTATTTTGTAATGTATTGTTATATTATAAATACACTGGTTTGTAACACAATAAGTTTACTGCACTTTTTATCATTTACCTATAGTAACTAATGAATCGGAAGTCTCGTGCAAAATAGCTTTCATTCACGCTGCAAAATAAGGTGCATAGCAAGCTCATAAATATACTCCAAATCTTTGCTCATCCAAACCTCTGATCACCACAGGCCCCATCGACCAGCAGAACGAAGAGCTCAGAGCCATTATTAAGAAGATGTGGAAGCGCACTAAACCCAAACTCCTAGATGAAGTTATACCTCCCCCTGCAGGTAAACTACAGTAAAGAGAATCACACATTTTTCAATACAGGTTAAGATCTATTTTATGAATGTGGTTGAGCTTCTCTGTGTTTCAGGGAATGAGGTGACTGCAGGAAAGTTCTATGCCAGTTTCCTGATTCAGGATTATTTCAAAAAGTTCCGTAAGCGCAAGGAAAAAGAAAGGAAGAAGAAAGGCAAGGACAAGTCGGCCTCTCTCCAGGTGAAGACTGTTGAAAGTTCTTGTTTTCAGTGTGTTGTTTTCCCTTCAGTGATAGTGAATGAAATAGGCATCACTGGACTGCAGCTTCTCATCTTGTTTGGTCCAGGCTGGGTTACGCACACTGCAGGATCTGGCCCCAGAGATGAGGCTGGCCATGGCAATGGAGGAGGAGGAGGGGCTGGAGGGGGAGATGACAGAAGAGGAGGAGTTCTTCAGAGTGAGAACATCCAAAATCCATCCACCCAAGCACCACTGTTGATATTCAACAATACAGCAGAAATAGTAACATATAAGTGCAACACTAACAAAGTGCAACGATTCAGCTAAACTAGGCTTATTAAAGTCAATCCAAAGCTGTATTATATTATACTTTTATTCTTCAGAGGAAACAAAGACATTTTAAAGATGGTACTTTTTTATATAGTATAATGTAAGTGAATGGGGAACTAGGCTATCAAGCTTTAAAAAGACAAAGTCTTGTGCATTTTATTTAAACAATGTGATAGCTTTATGTGAGGAAAGGACAGAAAATGGTTCGAGAAAGAACTCAAAAACTGTTCCTCTATCAGGTCCTCACATTAAGTTATTATTATGGCTCTATTAAGAAGACTTGGAATATTTTGGAGCTTGACAGCCTAAGTCCTCACTTTTCACTTTTATTACATGGAATGATGTATTTAGTACATTCATTATTTCTCCTTGGGTGTTTCATAGAAAAAGTCAACTAACAGTCATCTGACAGTAATGTTATAGTAATGCTAATATAATGATTTATGCATTTTCTTTCTATTATTTTTTCATTGCAACTACAGTAAATTCTGTTTCCCCCTACAATCACAGAGTGACAGCGTCTTTAGTGATGCTCCTCCCACACCAGCAATGTCCACACCCAGAAGCACCCCCCTGCCCCCCCACCTGGACGAGACCACAGTGAACATTGAGCTTCCACCTAAAATGTCCAGCGGGGACTTTATGTTGGAGGAAGCCCTGGTGGACTCCCGCCCGGTCTCTGCATTATCTCACAATGAAGTGATAGTTGAACAACCTCAGAGGTTGTCTCCCCTGCCCAAAAGGTGGGCCTCCAGTCATAAAAAACTCAACACTTTGTGGATACTGAATACCAACCCAAGGCAAGGAGTGCACAAAGCTAAGATACAAAACGGAGGCTGATATAATTAGAGGCTAGTGTGCCAAATTAGTGCCTTAATCTTAAAGGCTTAATTTGCTTGGAATCTGGTCTGAAAGCTGTTTTGAGGGCTGTGTTGCAAAATCTTTATTTAGAACAAGAAAAAACTGTTATCTCATAACATTTTTATTTCTTGTAATGAGTCTAACTGTCAGTTGCCAAATCGCTTTACAGCTTTGAGATGCTTGTTTTAATGCCCCAACAACTTGATATTCAGTGAGATTTAAAATGATAATTAGCACTAAACGATAAAGAATACTGACTAGCAGTCCGAATTGTGGGGAGCTTGCAATGCTTGCCAAGCTTGAAAGTCATGCTGTTTAGATCTCATGCTCTCTAGTATATTCTAAAGCTCTGTCGAAGATTTCAAACACGTGGCATCTTAAGGCTTATTCACACCATGAGTAAATCAATGAAGTGAATCCCTAAAGAAAAGCATTTTATGATTCTTACACCAAAACTATTCATACTGTGTGCAAAATATGTGCAAAAAAACAAACAAATGGCACACAAAGTCATTCATTTGCTTTAATTTAATATACAACTCATCTGATAATACAGATTTGACTAACTTTGATTAAAAAGAACACCTAACAAGCTAATCAAGGTCTTTAAGGTTTACTTAAACTCTACAGGAAAAGGAACAAAGCTGTGAACCTTTGCATTAGGCAATGAATAAAACATCCTATGCAACAAATAAAACTTCTCAAGGCTTTTTGTAAAAAAAGTTAGGCTCTGTGTGAATAGGCCTTTAAGTGACACATTTTACCATTTACTTTCAAAATACTTTGCATGGTGTACTGCTCATGTGCAACATTCGGTCATCAGGCAATTCTAACCTTCTTTTGAACTCTTATGGTTTCTTATGGTGATTTTTTTTAAATCTTTCTTTTAACAGCCATCATAGCTTTGGTTTACTGCAATTAGAATTAAAAATGCAGGTGATGGGAATGTTTTTTCCATGAGCAGTTCCAAAACAGAAATTTTCAAGGTCATTTTAGTTCCTCAAATTCCAAAAATTAAACAGATGACCTCAGGTTTTTATCTTTCTTTCACACTTTAATCACTGTATTTCTTAAACTCTAATTTTCTCACTGAATCTCCATCTAATCTCTATTATTTAGAATTGAGACAGCCAAAGCTAGTGTATGTATTCCTCCTCCATCTCCGGATGGAGGGATGCAAAATGGAGTCACGGGAGGAGTCGTCGTAGGAGGAGGGCCCACAGAAGGGGGAGGGGACATAGGAAAAGGAGTCACTGGAGGAGGAGGAGTCACAGAAGGAGGAGGAGTTACCAGAGGAGGGAAAGTTGGGGAGACAGTATATCCTATAGAGCAAAGCAGTATCAGCAAAGAGGACACTCAGAGTGCTGCGTCACATGATAGGTGAGGACAGCTGTCAGTCAAAACAACAGTGATTGACATGTTGGCTTTGACATGTTAAAACAGCAATGAAAGGGGAATGAGAGATACAGTGGATAGGTGACCCATAAGCTTGTTGGCTTTGTCACAAATCAGCTATTGTTCAGAAATATATTTTTCAGTAGAATGAAGTGAAAGTAATATATTTGTATGTGTATGGTAACCTATACTTGAAATGTGCATTTAACCCATGCTGGTGAGTAGTGAACACATACACCCGGAGCAGTGGGCAGCAATCACTGCAACACCCGGAAAGCAACTAGAAGAAAGGTGCCTTGCTCAAGGTCACCTCAGTCATTTACCGACAGCAATAGAACCAGTCAGACTCTTACCATTGTAGGCTACCTGTGATGAGCACAACACTGTCACATAAGTTAGAAAATGAGAAGGAAATTTCAGAAAATTAAATAGAGCTGTCTCACATTTCCCAGTCTTATTCCAGATTTAGCCCAACTGATTAAGCTCTTTGTCAAAATTATTTATAATCATATGTGTTTTTTTAACAGACAGTGGCTTTCAGAGGTCCCTCCAGCTCAGACTGCAGCCCTTAATGGGACCAATGAAAGCGTGGCCACAGTACAGTCAACAAACAGTAACAATAATTACCAAGGCAACAGCCAAGATGCTGTTAGCTACAATGGAAATGGTTATTCGGGCATACATCATGGCTACAATGGGAACAGTTTAAATGGGAACAGTTCTTCTGGCAATCGTAACTCAAGTAATGGATATGGCAGCAATGGCTACAGTGTTAATGGATACAATGGTAATGGATACAACAGCAATGAATACAACAATGGTTTTGCTGCACGGCGACGCATGCTTCCCCCAACCCCCTTAGGTAAATCCACTCATATCTCTCATTACAGCAGAACTTTGTTACATACTATATATCAGATGATCTGAGCTCTGGCCCTCATGGTCAATATTCCTACAGAGTTTAGCTCCAGCCCTAAACAAACTCACCTGCCTGTAACTCTAGTAATCCTGAAGACCTGGATTAGCTTGTTAAGCTTGTTGTTGAGTTTAATCAGGGTTGGCGCCAAACTCAGAAAAGTGGACCACAGTTGAGAACCTCTGCTCTATATTCATCACCACTATTTGTCAGTGAACTCAATAATTAGTTTGTTCCTACATTTTTCTTTATTAACGGCAGGCCGAAAGCCAAACTTTAATATACAGTGTTTAAGGAGGCAGGGAAGTAATGAGGATCTTCCAATCCCAGGCACCTACCACCAAAACTCCCCACCCTGCAGAGCACACACACAGGTAACTGCAATGTTCAAAAATGAATCAATACATGAAACGTATGTGGCTTATAGTAATTACACTCAAATGAATATAGTCAGAACACTGTTTACTTACCTGCTCCCACAGACACACAGCAGTTTTGACTCACGACGCAGCAGCATTTCATCTGGGGTTTCTTCAGCCTCCTGGGCAAACACTCAGGCAAGGCGGGGTCGTCTCCTCTATACCCCCCTTATTCTTGTGGATGAGGCAGGGGGCACTCAGGCTATGTGGGGTGACAACAATGGGAGTGCCACCCTGCCTCTGTCGGCCCGCTCTGGGTGGCTTGCGAGTGGAATGGCAGGAGTGGCCCAACAGCCTCGGACATACACTACACTTAGAGTGCCACCCCAACACCACCCTGGGTATATAGAGAAAGGAAGTGCGGACAGCCTCGTGGAATCGGTAAATACACACTTATGTGCTTTTCTGTATTATTGCAGTAAAGAATTCCAACTACATGTTACTAAACACTGTTAAATTAAATATTTTTATTTATTTATTTTTAGTCCTTAATTAATCTGTACTTTGTTTCGTTACTTTATTTTCCTCTTAGATCCTGATATCTGAAGGCTTGGGTCTCTATGCCAAAGACCCCAAATTTGTTGACTTTGCAAAACGAGAAATTGCAGATGCCTGTCACATGACCATAGACGAAATGGAGAGTGCTGCAGCTGACCTGCTGAGTCGAGGAAATACAGGGCAACCAATCAGACGCTTCGAGGAGGATCTCTCTGATGAGATGAACTGTGTTATATCATTCTAATGACATAAAGTTTATTTGGTGGGACAGGCAAATACATTGAATAAAAGTGGTCAGTGTGACTATGTTGATTGTATTGGACATCTATCATTTATAATTAATTTAGGTATCTGCAGTACATAAGGAACATGTGGTGACCACATTGACCTGTATTAACAGTAATTGTTTAACCAGCAGTTGTGAAGTGAAAACAGCCTTACTAAATTCTCTACTCATTGCTGTTGATGTCTGTAAAGGTTTTTGTGTGAGATTCTTGGTGCTGAATTTGGTGACAGACTTATTCTCCAGTTTGGTGAAATGTGTCCTTAGCAGACACGCCAAAAGATTCCATCTACAATGTTTCATGCCATACTGAAAATGAAAATTACAGCCAGAAATCAGAACAGCATTTAGATGACTGCTGTTTTCGTGTTTTGTGATAAACAGCTAAATAAAAACAAATGCTTGGGTAAAATCGCATGGGAGAAGGCAGGTGTGGTATGAACACTAGTGGGATGGTAAATCAGTCTACACACTTCTGCACTGCAAAGAAAAACTATTATCTATTATATAACACTATTGGGTGAGAGCACAATAGTGCATTTCGCTAGATTACAGTATGGGCCTAAAAATTGGTTTAGCATCAGTTGCTTAAGTTTTTAGCATTCTAATTGTTGAATTATTTTAATGTTAAATAGCACAGCTAGTTATGAATCTGTGCTGTTAGATACACGTTTCTCTTGTTAAATCATAATAGCTCTTTCTATGCAAGTGCAACTGTTCTCATAGAATTTGGCAATATAAAGCTTCCAGTATATTGCCTAATATGGCACAAGCTTTATTATCATATTCGCTGACCTTTTTTTATCTGGCTGTTTGTCTTTTAATAAATCCAGTTATTGAGGGTATTAAATAGCCTATTGTGTTTGTTTTGGTTATCTTAATTATTTTTTGGTTAAAAACTATTTAAACATCATAGACAGTAAATTGCAGAGCCTCTACCCCTTGACCTTATACACACATGCAATTTCTATTTTAAACCATTTTTAATTTTCGGAAAAACGTTTTAATTTACTATTATGTCGTAGTCTCACACTATCCAATTTGACTTGTATAATCGAGAAACCATTATGACAAAAATATTTATCAAACGAATTTTGAAACTCTGAATTACCTTCAGCTGCTGACTAATGTTACAGTTAATAACCAATTTTGGTTGTGCAAGGAATTGACTTACAGTGCAACTGTAAGATCACTGGAGCGGATTGCGGAAAATATCGTATGCGGTTCCTTTTGTTTTGGCACAATAAAGAGCACGAGCCAACTCAACACAACAGGGAACAGAAGGTTCGAAAATACAAACATTATTAACTTACTGTACATTAGGATTTAAGTAAGTGTATCACTAGACAAGTAATGAACGCATCCAGCAACTAAATGTTGTGGCTGAACAACATATATGATATGAACATGGGATATGATAATACATATAATATAGTAAAATGATAGAATAGATATGATAGTAAAATAGTTCAGTGCAACAGCCAGGTTAAATCTAAAATATATTTGGTAAAACGCAAATACTAAAAACAATGAACAGTGTGAATATGTAAACAAATATTTATTGACTGAAAAGAACTGTGCTGTCTCTCAGGCCATTGAACCTGGTGGAGAAAATGTAGATGTCAACCCTGTGGACATCAACAAACAGTTGTGGCCATTAACATTGGTTGTTTATATGTAAGAAAGAATTGATAATAAAGTCTCCTCTTTCGTAACAAGGTTAACATTTTTATTTAGTGAGTGTGGTGCAGGTCGTCATATGTGAAGTCTTTGTTACTTAGACGTACAGTATTAGAAGTGTAGCTATGAGAACACAGAGTGATTCTTACTGCTTTAAAAGTTTACAAGCTATTATATGCAGTAACCTTTTAATGCTTTTAAACTGATTTACCAGAACACTGAATGTTAATAAGAATCAAGAATCAAGTTTGACTTTCTGAAATAGAAATCTTGTGTGTATTGCTTCAGAAATGTCTGCTCCAGTAATGGTTGAGTGTAGTTAAGTGCTCCCACAATTCTCTGGTTCTATATGTAGGCTACCATCTCTTTACACACCTCTTCATTGTCACTGAAACCAATAAGACCTAAGGGCGTAATCATGGCAACAATGGCATATACTAGTCCAAATCAATCTTTGGATGGAGTTTTTAAATCTGTAGTTTGGTTTTAATAATCGTCTATCTTGTAATTGTAGTTGTATTCCAGTTCATCTGTCAAATCAATTTCTTCTGGTAGGGCTGTGATCTCTTCAAAGGTCATTTCAGTGACCCAGGAATCATACCAGGGTGTAGTACTCTCTGTGGTAGGCAGAACTGTTGTCGTAGTAACTATGGTCGTGGTGGGCGGAATCGTGGTGGGCGGAGTTGTTTTGGCAGCCAGCAGCCTCTGTTGCCGTAGACGCTGGAGTCTCAACAGGCGTAACCGACGCAGACGCGCCCTTTCGCCACCGTTTCCACCAGGAATTTGGTTACTGACTTCTGAATTACTGGTGTATCTGCCTCCATTTCTGTTTGAAAAGTACCGGCCTCCACCCCTGTTGCCGTTGCTTAGCAGCCGGATGGGCTTGTTGCCATGGAGAGCCATAATCTGTTTGATGCGGTCCCAGTTTGACTTGCTCAGATCGAAGTTGCACAAGGTTGCGCCTGCTTCGTACCCTACCACACACAGACGGGTGGAGGAAGAATAGCCTTCCGCTCTGGCTGTTACACGGTATTCACCGGGGTTCAGAAGTCGCCAGTAGTCACCAGATTCCCCTAAGGGTTAAAGAGAACCTTGTTTGTTCAAACTCTTACAGTTTTTGTTGTAACTTGTAACTAGTACACCACAATAGAGTTATTGACATTATTTGGTGGTGAACATGTAGCTTGTAAATGATACAGTTTCAGCTCACGATTTGATAAAGATTATTTCATAAAGATTATTAAAAAGCAAATTAACATGCCAGATTCAAGTAGTTTACTTTGTTTTGTCTGTTAAAAACAACTGACATTATTTGGATTTCTCAATGAATATTTTTGAAGTTCTGTAAATGACACATTTATTGGTCAGATTAGCTTTATCTGTTTCATGTTTTATGGTAATGTTTTCACCAGACACCAAGTCTGACAATGTTAAATTTGTCATTTGGATGTTTCATTAGTCAAAAGATATATTATGAGCTTACAGAATTACGGGACATCCTGCATTACAAATAGTTCAGTTAGTTCATTACAAATAGAACCTCTCAACATTGTGACGGTATTCCAGACCATCTCAACAAAAAACATCTCACCTGTCCTGACATCATGATTAACTTCCTCCACGGACACAGTGGCATTTGGAATGGGATTTCCCTCTTTATCCCTCACAACACCCTTAATTCCTCGATGCACCTGAGAAAAGGTCAAAGGTATATGTAAAGCATAGGCATGTTCTCTCACACCAAGGACTCAAGAACTGGCTAGTGAAAATGTGTTAGTAAGCCCCTGCTTGTACTTACACCGTTTGATTTCAGATTTTAAAGACGAGGAATTTGCCATTGAAATGAAACGAAATTCAAACAAATAGCTTTAACAAAGTAATACACACCAGGGCTGTAACAATATCAGATTTTCACTCACGACCAAAAGAATTAAGGATTACAATATTATCACAATATCTGTCTGTAAATATTTTTTAACTAAATAAATAATGCTTTTGGTCAAATTCATCGTTTCATTTTGTTTATTTTGTTTTCTTATTTTTGGCCAATGAATCACACTTAAAAATACAAATGAAGAAGGCAGAGAAAGACTGTGCAGACGCAAAATGTTATACTAGTACAATACCATAACCTACTATGTAAAAGTGTCAGCCATACACTGGCACTGGAATATTCACAATATTATTACATGTGTAGTATTAACAATAATCAATAATCATGGTAATTAATATCACGGTTATGGTCAATACTTGTACATTGCAACAACCCTTATACAGACATCCTTGTCTTACTCACCAAAGTCTGTCTTAAAGAGGCTATTCTGTTTAAACATGTTACTGACTCTTTCATTCATGTTTATAATGTAGGTTTGAGCAGCTCACCTGAGTCATGAAGGTCAGCAGAGCCTCTCTGTTGTCCTCCCACTCTCTCAATAGCTCACTCTGATGTGGGAACTTATCACAGCCCAGGTAAACAGACAGCTCAAAACAGTTAGTGTGAAGGTAGCTGAAGTCATTCATACCTATTAAAGAAGAGGAGACAGACCACTATCAAAAAGAAATCAGCCGTTAAGGTAACAAAACTGATATATTATCTACACATTCAATTAAACATGGTAAATAACGTAGCAAGTGAGTTATACCATATTCTACATACAAATGAGAAAAGTTAGATTTTTCTATATGGATAAACCAAATCTGATATTTTGGACTTATTCGCACTGTCATTTTGTAAGAGATAAAATATGTTATGTAATGATATAGGCATTAGCGCAATGCCAACAAACTTTCTCATACAACACATACGAGTAGTGGAAACAGAGAAGCCATTGATGTCTTGCCATGGTACTGAATCACGAGAGCACATAAGCGACAGGCATTTTATGTATGTACAAATACCTGACTAGTTAAAGCTCACATAAATGTAGTTTGGATCAGAAAGCATCAAATTCTGTGCATACTTTTGCTCTCCAGACTGCAAATAAACTCATATTTTTGTTGCCTGTCTGAACAGTGTTAAATGCAATGCTCACTTCCTGGGATGGGCTTCCACTTGGCACGGTTGACAGTTCCCATCCCACCTGTGGGGTCATCACTATGGCAACCTCCCTGATGGGTATGAGTCATGGTCCGGTGCGTTGAGGCGTAAGAAATGGCCAACCAGCGGAACAAAGACTGGTCCTCAGTGACCCTGATCTCCTCCTCTGGTTCAGCCTCTCCATAACCTTCCCTATAGCCCTCTGGGTAACCTTCTTGATAGCCCTCATGGTACCCTTCAGAGTGGTGGTACCCCTGGTTCTCCTCATGATACCCCTGGTTCTCATCATGATAGCCTTGATTTTCCTCAGGATAGCCTTGATTCTCCTCATGATAGCCTTGATTCACCTCATGATAGCCTTGATTGTCCTCATGATAGCCTTGATTCTCGTGGTGGTACCCATAACTTTCTTGATGGTGCCCATAGTTTTCTTGATGATATGGGTTGTTTTCCTGGGGGCTGCCATAGCTCTCCTGATGATAACCAATGTGAAGGTAAGGATTAGGTTCTTCTTCCTCTTCCTCCTCATACTGTCGCTTCTTTCTATTTGCTCTGGAGTTAAGCTTTTTCTCTCTCTCCTCAGACTCCTTGGTTAGACGCCGCAAGTCAAAGGGGTATGTCACCAGTCTCTCGCCACCCTGCAGGTTGGCACCAAGCACAAACGGATAGTTCTCCATCCAGGTGATAAGGGCAAGGGTCTCCGCTGCAACCTGAATAAAACACATAACACGAAAAATATTATACAACAGTTACTTCTGGTCATTTAATCTGATTGGCCAAGCAGCATTCCACTAGTGCTTATATTAAAATTAATGTATTAATTTGTCACTACTTCTCCTTCTTTACTTACTGAGCCATTGGCTGACAAATAACCCTCAGGGATGGGCACATGGTTATTTGGTGTCAGTTTGGGCACCATGCCTGCGTCCTCTGCATCCCAGAGGATGTTATTTAGGACTGGAAAATTCTGGAAGATGTCATGGCCATCTTCTGTCCAGTGCCCTAACGTCCAGCTGCCCAACTCTGAGCCCTGAAGGACAAAGTGATATTTAAATAAAACAAACAAACTGCTACAAACAAACAACAAACACATTTACATTTATGCATTACACAAACGTTTTTTTCAAACCTACTTACAATGCATATAATGTAAATTTGATTAGTTTATGTATTAGCTTTTTAGGTTTTGGCTAAATATTACTAAATGTTATTAGATCCTTAAAATAGGGTGACAGGATTTAGGAAATCTATTTGAAAATAATCATTATTTTTACATCTTCATTTTGTGCCACTGATGGAACAGAAATGACAAACTTCACTTTTAACCTTTGTATAAATGTATCACACCTTCTCAAAAGCTTTCTCATGGCCATCAGGATTCATTGAGGGCACCAGATGAATTCTGGTCTCATCCACCAGGTGGCGCACTCGAGGGTTACCATCTTTATACTCTCTGCACAGGTACTGCATGAGCATCAATAGAAGCTCTCGTCCCAGAGCTTCATTACCATGAAATCCTGCAGTGTATCTGAACTCTGGCTCTCCTAAAGAGAGATCATGATTATTAATGTTTGCTTGGATAATGAACATACTCACATTAATGAAATAATATTACTGTGTTATGTACATGTTAAATGTTTTCGGCAGTTCCTCACCTGTTTCATGCCTCCCAGGGTTATCAGTGATCTCCATAGCGTAAATCTCCAGCCCTTTAAAGCTCTTGCCCAGGCTGTAGAATCTGGTGATGTTGGGACACTCATCAGAGACAGATTTCATCAACTGGAACAACAGGAAAAACAAACATATTTTGTATGCATTGCGCATGTGCATTGTTGCGGTGTTTGCAAGGATGACTGTTACAATTGCCCATCACCTCTAGCAACCACCCTGAACAATCTTGCAAGCACGTTACAATGTCTTAAGACACTTTAAACACTGTTAGCAACCACTTGCAATCTCACAGCAGTAGTTGAAATGGCTCTGGATTCTACTTAGCACACAAGAGTTTTAAAACCTTGCATCATTGTGCCAGTTTTGTATGGGAAAGCACAACATACTTTTTTAGAAAATGTAAAAATATACTTTATTTTTTATGATGCTTTTTGCCTTGCCGTTCAAAATCATTTACATTCCAAGCATCTGCCCTCACCTTCTCCATGTCAAGGTAGCTGTGATATGTAAAGTCCAGGTCATCTCGAGGCGTCACCTCATTCTGACTCTGGTATTGGCTCAGAGGATCTGAGTTAAGAGCAAGCACAAAATATTGATAAAAATACAATCAAGTCATAAAGTCGTACAGAAAATTACTTTGAGAAACTGTAATTCTTCAAATGGCTGCTGTAAGAAAGTATGCCATGCCTTTCAGTTAATAGAACCAATAGCCTTTTCGATAGAGGCGTCACCTGTTTGTTTACTCTGTAGCACATTAGCTGGCCTAGCCCATTAACTTTTTCATAATTAGAAGAATCACAACTTTATTTATTTATTTATTTTTAATTTGGCAAACAGTTTTCTAAATTACTCCTTTACAACCAAAGCCCAACTCCTGTTTACCTGAATGTGGATGTCTATTGCTAACACAGAGCTTAGCTTTAGTGTAAATTCAGGGTCTGTCTCTCTCACCTGGTACAGGGCAGCCCAACACCTCCATCCTCAAGCACATGGTGCCGTTCCAGCTCTGGGGCAAGATGCGGATATATCGAGCCGCCACCGGCTCCATAAACTGTGACAATACTGGGGTGCTTTTATCTGAGTTACCAAAGAACAACTGCACACAGACAGAAGACAACACAGAGAAATGAGGTAACATGGTAGTTTTATCCGTTTCACAAGAAGCTTTTCTGACATGAATCTGGCAACTTACCCATTCAGCATATCCGTCATGAAGGACAGTCCACTCTCTGCTGTCATTACTGAAGGCCACGTAATATGAAGATACATAGTCACTCCTGTAAAATGAAAACAATTACAATAAAGAAAACACTTAGTGTAGAAACAAAATGAACCACATTTAACACTGTCATTCACTGATTTCTCCAATAATAATACACTTTGGTACCCATATATTTTATTTAACTATCAGAGGAACACCCCTTTTCAATGTTGTTAATACTAATATATATTACATTACATTATATTATATCTTACTCTATGGGGTCGTCTCGACCCTGCGTGATGACCCCAGTAAACTCTGTTAGTGTGCGTGCGTCCAGCTCAATCCAGTGGAGTTTCTCTTCAGGGTTTGAACACCATGCCCCACCATTCATATCATCTTCATCACCAGATGCCTGTTGGGATAACCGGTATGTCCATATTCTGTAATGTTTACTATTAGGTTGAGTTCATTTCCTGAATGAAAATGTTAGGTATGTACCTGAGTATTAAGACGAGCTCTGTTTGGGCCATAGCGATGGTGATAAACAGAGGAAGTCAGAAGCTGGTCATTGGCTATGCGATGAGACTCCATCCCCAGAGGAGGACATACTGACAACCAGAAAATAAATTTATTCTAGTTTTAACAGTTAATGTTTAAATTAAATTTGTCAGTGCATAATCAATACCAATTGTACAATTCTGATATTAGTTTTAATTATTAAGGTAAGTGGTAACATTATAGAAGGATTTTTCATATCTAAATGACAAAATAATTCCTGTCACCTGATGGAATTGCAAAAAAATTGAAAATGTCTCTCCACATTTAACTGGAATAAAAGAGAGTATTTTAATATACAAATTACACACTACAACTCCAAGATTTTCTGTCACCCTGTTTAAAAAGCAACAGCTATCAAAAGGTGATAATAAAGCTTAGGGATTTTTGGTGTGTGTGTGTATGTGTATATATTATATTCAAAACAGGCTGTCAGAATAGATGTCCAGAATAGATGAGAACTCCTTCAATGCTGTTTAAAAAGCAACTTAGTTTCTTGATGCTTTTGCCGTGTGTGTGTGTGTCATTATTTAAATGTTGCAACAGTTCACTTTTGAAAATATAAACAAATTAATAAATTTTTGTGTGGTGTTTGTCAGTATTATATCTAATACAGGCATGGCCACTATTTGATTTTTTTTTGTCAGAACAGTCTAAAACAGTCTTCTGCTTGTCTTGGTTCACAGTGATGTGCATGAAGTAGGAGCACATTTATACATCTGTTTCATGAGCAAGGAGGACATTTGGAATTTTGAAAGGAAGTAGCTGTGGAATTGGAGCATGGATTTAGTTGGATTCAGCACCGGCAATTAATTAAAAACAGCTAAAGTCTTCAAATGCAAAAATATGTGTGTTATGGTCTCATATTCGATTTACTATGAATGTCTCTTCAAGATATTCTTATGTTTGCTTTATGTGTAAAGAGTCTACACAGAAGACCCACAGCTCACACAAGTGAATGCCAAGGTTTCCACAGAGGAACATATTTGGGGTGATCCACAGCCAGAACTGAATTGGGACAGGGGAAAGCTTTGGTATTATGTTACCTAAGAACTGTTATATAAGTTTGTTATGACATAAGTATGTCATAAGTAACAAAAGTATGACATAATAACAAAATAATCACAATACTCCAAAAATCAAGACTGAATTGCACTTGTACAGAGAAATGTGTGGATATAATAAATAATAAAATGACAAACATTTAATAAAATAATAAAAATGGAAAAAATGTCCCATCTGGCTATGTGCTGTGCTGTGTAATGTTCTATCACTCACTTTTGGGATCCTTGTACACACGTGGTGGGGGTTTCTTTATCCTGTCTTCTTCCTCCTCTTCCTCACGCCACTTCTGTTCTCTTTCTGTGGAGGAAAATTATTGGGAGGTTTTTACACATAATCGTCAAAATTTATACCAAACATTCATATACAAGCAGTTCTTATTATTGAGGTATTAGTGTTATTCCAGTCTAGAAAAACAGTCAAGAATAATTGAGGCACAACACACGCCTGAACGTTACACCAAACTCTGGATAAACAGTAAACTCTTTTGGAATGCCACCAGGCGGTGAGAGAATTTAGTATAAATCTATGCCAGATTTTAGTCTTCAAAGACCTGCCTTTGTACTCTAATGGTGTTACGTAACAGCTTGTCATACGCTGAAATCAATGAACTTGTCATATATGTGATAGCACGAGTTTCTGTAGAACTATTAGAATGTTAACCTCCCAACAGCCACTATAATTTAACTATATAATATTATATATGTAGCATCATAAGTTTTACATTAGGCCTGTGCGTATTTAAATGATTCACAATTTAAATGTACTGTAATAAATATGAGCGTGAAACGGTGTGATAAAACCTCATTTTATCACTTTCATATGGCAGTTGTTTTTGTTCTTTGGAACTACAACTGAGAATTTTTAAAAATGTTGTTTTGGTTTTTGTCCTTACAATGTCAGTAGATTGGACAGACACTTCTTAAGCTTCTAAAGGAGACAAAACTTTATCAAATAATTCTATGCAACTCATGCCATATATTCCACATTTTCTGAACACATGAATTGGTTTGGTTAAAAACAAACTAAAATAAAACCTAATAATGAAGCTCTTAGCCTGTGTCCTTTTCTGTGTCTTTTTCTCTGTATGCATTTTTGTGCCTCAACTGCGTTGTTAACAAAGTTTAGGAAAGTTTACTTTTAAATAACGTGTTAAAATCAGAATATATTAGCAATATCCAAAGAAGGAGAAGAAGAGAGTAGTTCTCCTGTTTGTCAAACTTTGTTGAGTGCATCCTCTTGAATATTAAAATCTTCCATTTTTGTTTTTTGTTGCATTCTCGTTTCTGTGCATATGCTCTGTGGAAATCAATTATGTGTTTTTAGTTATTATGGCAATAAACCATTGCATTGAAGTACGCTGTTCAAATGCACTCTCACACGAAGACAAAGACACAGATCATGAGTCAGGTGGAATTATTTTATGAAGCTTTTGTGTTCTTTTTTTAATCTTAAGACATTGGTCTTAATCCACTGCCATTGTAAGAACAAAAAGTTTCTAAAAATTCCACATTTCCTTTTGAAAAATAAGAATGCCATAGGGGGTTTGAATGACAGAAGGGTGAGTAAATAACGACTAAATTTTTATTTTTGTGTGAACTTTCACCTTAATATTGTATAACCCAGAACATCTATTTAAACTCCCTCTAAGCTTTGGGGCCGTTACACAAACTCTTGTGTATCATAACAGTTCTAGTTTCCTGCCCTACTTAGATAAGGATAAAGGATTCTGTTCTGCCTGTTAGGAACAAGGCATTGCTAATGAAATTGGAATTGATACTGCTGCTTATGGGAATATGGTCAGAGTTTACTGATTTGTATTGTTGCTGAAAGACAACACAGACACTGTCAACATCACACATTTTTATGCTAATTTTGTTTTTTTAAAACCATCAGTTGTTTAGAACAACCCACACAAATACTTGTATTGCAGACAAGGAATGTCTGCAATACAAGGGAAAAGTCTCTGGAATTTGAAGGACTGTGTTAGTCAGCCAAACACATTGTTTTTAATAATCTAATAACAAACATTTTTTGGTTCAGCTTATTGACAAACCAAACCCAACACATAAACCAAATAAATTACATGGTATTGTTTGCAAAATCGTTCCAATGATCCCAATGATTGCTCAATTCCTATATTATTGTTGTGGTATATTATCTATATTATTGTTGTGGATGACACACACACACACACACACACACACACACATATTTGTTTAACATTAGTGAGGTCATTCCATACCTCACATTAATTTTTTATCAGGCTAATGATATTTTCTATCCCCCAGTCCTAACCTTCCCCCTTAAACTAACCCTAACAGAAATGTGTATGACATTAGAAACAGAACAGAAAAACTTATGAACGTGTTCATTAAGTGAGGAAAAGTAAAATGTCCTCACAAGTTAGTTGACATCATATTTCATTAGGTTAGTAAGGATATTTGGCCCTCACAAGTGTAGCTAAAACTGTAAACACACACACACATATTGGCATATGTGGTTATGAGGACTCTCCATATATGTAATGGTTTTATACTGTGCAAACTGGTTTACTGTGTAAACCTACCCCTAATAAAAAATCACATTTTAAGCGTTCTGGTTTAAACCACATTTTCAAACCCCCTCACACACACACACCTATCCTAACCTATGACCTATCACAGAATATTCATTGAGAACAAGGCAGAAAGGTGAACACTCTTCATGTAAGGTTATGAACACTTTACCTCTCTCCTCATGCTTTATTCTCTCATTTTCTCTCTCTTCTTGCTCTATTCTATCATTCTCCTCTTCCAGCTTCTTTTCTGTTGACAAAATCAAAATCAGTGAGTAGGAGAAAGCGAGCAAATAACAAATTTAATCTTACATGTTCTACACACGTGTCCAGGAGGCTGAGAAAACATTGAAAAAATCGGTGATTTTCCATTTAAACCTTGAAATCAACAAAGTTTTGGGATTTTGAAAGTAAAGCTATGTAAAACGTAGAAGAAATGTTTGAGATTCTGCACTACTTTTAGGTCACTAATTAATTAATTATTAACTTTATAACTGCTTTGTGCTTTGTTCACTGAAGCACATAAAATGCTTTTTTGATCATTTTCAAATGCTGAAATAAGATGGATTAAGTTTTGCACAAGTTTTGCAAAAGTTTTGCATCTCTTTGAAAAATGCATTTCCATTTGTCTTTAGCACTCAGTCATCTAAGCAACATGTCACATGACGTTTTAAATGGGCAGCTTAAGCTGAAACGGCACCTCTGAGTCTCTGAAAGTGTTTATTTCAGGGCAGAAATGGCAGGTTCTTCTGTTTATACTCTCATTATGAAAAGATGGAGGCCAAAACTGTTCTCAGGCCGTCTCACTGTATGTTGGTTTTCTTTGTCATATTTGAAGCATCAAAGCAATATATACTGTACCATGTCCATATTCATATTCTTCATACCAGTTGTTTTCAAATGGAGGGACTGCGGGCTCCTCTGTGACAGAAGCAGACAAATGAACAGTAAATATCTTAAAGGAACAGTTCACGTCAAAATGTATTACCCTCATGCTCGCCCAGTATTATTTTCTTTTATTCATGAAACACAAGGAGATATTAGTACAACAATGTTATTAGGCAGCTTTCACACAAGAAAAGCTCTAAATGAAATTATTAAAAAGTCCATATAACTTGTGCACTACATTGCAGGTCACCTGAAGCCATATGATAGCTTTGTTTAGGACTATTTACATGCATTGACTAAAATTTTCTACTCTGCTTTGGAAAAATATTGAGGGTGACAGAATTTTCATTTTTGGGTACTGCTCCTTCAAGGCCATTGGCTCTGGTAATAAGCCTTTTAGATGAATCAGGTTTACTGAGAGTACAGTAGAAAAACTTTTATGACTCATAAAATGTTTGCTAATTGTCTAAAGCTGTTGAGCTGCTGTTCTTTATAAAACCCAACCAGACATGTTAAATGTTCACATTGTAAAAACAACATCTTTTGTAAGACGGGTGCATATTTTGTAAAAAAAAATAATATGATTTGATTAACACCAGCTCACAGGGTGTTTAAATTCACTTCTTTGTAATGAGAAACATATCAATAAAACACAAGTCTGAGAGATGCAGTAACCTGTGAATCCAACTGCCATGCATCTTTATTTACTCTGTTTTACGTGTTTTTGCATTATATTAACAATTACAAACCATGGACTCAAATGAAGCATTCATTTGAACACCTAATAAGACAAAAAAGCAGAGTAAAAAAGAAGACTTATAAATCATTGAATTCAGGCAATGAATAAATGTTAACCTGTGGTACTGTAATGCCAGTCATGGTCAGTAGAGCTGATCTCTTTGCCATCAGGGAAAGGCATGTTTTCAGCTACCTCATCTGTTGCCAAAGGAAGATAAAAAAGACTGTATTAACAAACAGGATGGATAAAAATCAGCATGCAGTAGGTAAATTATATCAAAACTAATGTTGGTAGTCAATTAAAAGTTTAATGGAATTGTCATACTTATTGATTATATGAAGTACGCACATATACTCAATAACAACTGAGAAATAAATAAAATGCTGCATTTTGCCAAGCTTGTAGCTTACATTACTGTGTCAGATGTAAGCATTAAACAGACATTATGGAAAGGCTCTGGTTATTGTTCAGTTTTCATTTGTTTAAACATAAGCCTATTACTGGCCTACAGTTCACATTAATCCATTTTCTAGTTGATGTGTAAATCAGTTGTAGTTTTTTTTACACATGACTTTTTAAAAGCATGTCAGGTTAAACATTGTTGAATTTTGAAATTCCACAAATTAGTGGAATAATAAAAAAAACATAATAGTGCACGTACATTTGGCATCCCAGTAATCATCATTATCAGGGGGGCCAGCAATCACAGGGGTTGTGGGTACAGGCTCATCCACCTTCCAGTAATCCTCATCTTCACATAAGGTACAAGAAATGCAGTGGTGAAAATCATTTAGATTAATTCATTACGTCATATTTATGAAAATAATAATATAATTTAATTATGCTTACCTAAGTCAGGATAAGGTTGAGAATACTCATCTGTATCAGGAGGAAAATCTGTTGGGAATTCTGTTGATTTCTCCATTGGCGGGTCTGTGGTTTTTGTCGTTGCTGTCTCGGTATATACTATGGACACCAAGGGGAGATTGTGAATTCAAAATTCAAGTTGTAAACCGTGGAAAACACTCTACATTATTTTATTCTACATCAAGTGCAGCAATAGCCAGGTTCCAGGTTGTATTTTTTGGCAAAAGCTGTTTAGAATGAAATTTAAACTGACCGGTCAATGTAATTTTAACTATTGTTAAAAATATGTTTTCACAAAATTCCAGATGAATAATCACAATAGCCCAGAGAGAGATCCACCAGTCAGAGATGTTGCTGATGCAAACGTAAATAAGGACAAAAGTGCTCAACAGCAGCCATCCACTCTTGTGAAGCTTTGATGGATGATGTCATCAGATTCTAGATCATTGTTGTTTATTGGGTCAACGTTTAAGTCTTACAGGACAGGCAGTTCATTGCATGATACACAATCTTGTACCTTTACCTTTTTAAAAGATTGTTTAATGAAACTCAAGTTGAGAAAATAATGGGAAATACACTGAATATAGAATACAGTTCCTGTATACTGAAAATTAAGTGGTCACTGTTAAGCTTTGTACACTATTCTGAACTGGTAATGTATCTTGAAAATATAACATACATCTAAAGTTAGCTGAAAAGGGTTTTCTAACCTTCATCCCAGTATTGGTCAGACTCAGGATCATAAAAGTCATCATATTCAATGGGCAAAGTGGTTGTGGGTGCCTCAGTGGTGGTGGTGGTGGTGGTAGTGATGGTGGTGGTGATGATCTCCTCCTTGTTCTTCTTGCCTTTCTTCTTCCCACCCTTCTCTCCTTTGGGCTTTTTCTCACCCTTGGGTTTCTTGGTGGGCTTTGGAGCTTTGGGTTTTTTGGTGGGTTTGGGTTCTTTCTGTCTTTTCTTTCTTCCCTCTGTCTCTGTTTCCCTCCGTATTCTCTTTACTTCAGGGACAGAGAAAATTAAATGAACAAAGTCAATCCTGAATTTTGCAGTGCAGTAAAGAAGATGACTGTAATCTTGTTTATCCCCCAATCTAGTGCTATAATCACACATCTGGTTAGACTAGTTGAAGGTTATATTGTGGTTAGTTTTATCCTCAAATATCATGTTCCAGACTCGCTCCGGTCCACACATGGACGATTTGATACATATTTTACACAAAAAGGCAAATATGTCCTGAAAACATCAAACAAACAAACAAACTGAAATTTGTCTCCTTTTGACATCCTTTGTCAGTCTTTTCCTGTCCAACTGGGCGGTTCTTGTCTAGAATAAGCTGCAAAGCAGCTTTAAAGTGACATCAACTCTGTAGTCAAAAGTCTGATTCTGTGATATTACTAAGAGTTTTTAAATATATGAATATTAATTGGGTCAGTTCTCTTATGTTACATAAATTAATCAGCAGTGAAAACATTTACAAAGTATATTGGCAGAATTTTCCACCAGCTCAAGAAAACATGGCTCAAACTAAAAGACGTTTTACTGCAGTTCATCCTCAGTTTATTATGATTTACAATAAAGGGGAGTACAGTTTGACTGCTGCTAAGTCTCATTACTTATACCTTGAGAGCTTTAAACTCCAGTAACGCTATGGCTTAAAGACCAAGAAATGAGGTCATGTACCCTCATAACCATATTTCACAGCTAAAACAGCTAAACAATGAATGGGGTCACATTGTTACAAAATCAGAGTTGTTCAGAAACAGATGCGAATGCAGGAAACAGAGCGTATCTTTCCAAACATCCTGCCAGGCTTAAATGATTAGAGCTGCTAGAAGTGATAAAATACAAAAAATGCTTTAAACTAAAGAAATGTAGGCAAACAACCACACCAATTCTCATAAATCAGCCAAATTCTGGCTTTTATTAAAAAGTCTGTTTTATTTCACCACAAAACAGACAAAACTCTCCATCTGCCAACCCTTGTAGGATTCATGAATATACAAAAAACTTACAACTGTGTCCACTGGGATGTCTGGCTACACTTTGACAATTCACTCCAAATTTCCAACACATTGTTCTAGACGGCTCAAAAATTCTATGATTCAACCTGAATTTCTGTTTTACATTTGCTTTGGATGTCAAAACAAGTAAACAGTGTTCCAAATTGTAAATTGTGAAAAAATTAAATGACATATGTAAAAACAATCTTTGGAGAATACGCACAACTGTTCAAAAGTCAGGAATTCGGGAAAGTCAATCCGTTTTTTTTTTTTTGGACAATCAGAAAAGTAGCCAATCAGAAACATTCTCTGCTTGTGAAATATGTTACGCATTTTATGTAAAACATTGAATATATCACAAACAGTCACATGGTGTAGATTCTAACTATAATAAAGCTGAAACTCTAACAAAATGCACATTAATCTTTCCAGTACTGACTGGACTCTACTTCCTGTACTTCCTAAAAAAATGTAGATTGATAATACTAATGTAAATACTTACAAAGGATTACAAGCTTGGCTGTTGCTTGTAATTCTGTGTCTCTGTTTCTGGCTACACATTTGTATATCCCAGCATTCTTCAAATCAGCATTGTGAACAATGATAGTGGATTGGGATGTTCCATCTTTGTGCACTTTGAGGTTCTTATGATTTCTTAACAGCTTCTCACCATTAGGAGAAAACCAGTCAATCTCCTCTGCTTCCCCTACAACTGAAACAGGAAGTAGCAGAAGAGTTTGAGTTAATATAGTACATACTGTTTTAATATCTAAGGTTACCTTAAGGGTTAAACTGTCATCTCACCTCTGCACAACAATGCTTTACGCTGCCCCACTTCAATCTCTGCATAGGGTGGAATGATCTCCACTTGCAGCAAGCCTAGAGAAAATAATTGTGTAGTTGTTTATTTAGTTTTACTATTTTTTTACAAAAAACAAAAAATGCTACATTCAGTGTTTCCCAATTCTGGTCCAGAAGTACCCCAACATGGGGTAAGGGAATTTTAGGACAAGGATTGGAAAACACAGCTCTAACACACTTATCTATTTTATGACACATACTTATCAAAATATGTATCATAAATTGTGATACATACTCATCAAAATAGATAGATCCATAGACTTCTATTGTTTTTAGACACAGATGCTTATAAACAAAACGTCCCCAAAAGGAGGTTTTTCTCAGATTTGTTAGGCTTTGTTTTGACTTTTGGGTACGAATTTGTTCCCAATGTATGGTTAAGTAAACCCGCATACACACACACAAACACACTAGACTGTTGCATTCTAAAGTTCATAGCCCTTTAATGTTGACACAGACGTTCTGGCAGTTGAAAAGCTCATCCTGTCCTGTCTCAAAAGGGCAGTTTCATCTCAGCTAGGAAACATTTTAGCAACATTCCTCCCTTTTGCTGTGAAATCATTACCCACACAGAGCTAGAGTACAACGCCAATCCTCAAGAGTCTCAGTGCAATCTGGCAAATGTTTACTTTAGCTCTTTAGCTGTCTATCAGCACTGTCTGGGAATGGTGGGTTCAATACAGGAGAGTGTTTTGTCCTTTTTGCCATTTCTATGGACATTAGAAAGTGAAAAGTAGCAAATAAAGAGAAGTTGATCCGTGGATGACAAATTGAATTAAAACTTATGTTGCCCACATGAGTACCAAGGCTAAACTTGTCAGAACATGCGTTTTAAACACTAATCAACTCAAAACAGGACTGATGATAATAGTTAGTGCATTTCCTAAAACACGCAGAATGGTCAAAAAAAGGATACAAATAATTGAGGAGCTTTTCCATGTGTTTGCTGAAAAGAAGTTGCATCTAATCACAAGATCATATGGACATATAAGTGCAGTTTTCATAAAAACAAGCAAGAAACAGTTTTGCTGAGGACCCAGCCAGTCAGTTCACTGACCATCTGATGCATATTGCATACACAGCTGGAGAGTACTTTTTAGATCTGACAAGCTCTAATCTGATTGGCTGGAGTTATGCAATTTCTTGGAATAGGATAACTTAAGGCTTTTTGTCAGTCCCCCTGGAAACAAAACTCTGTTTCAAAGAATCATGTACAATGAGAACTTTTAAAGGTAAAATAATCCTGTTAACTAGATTTCCACAAGCAGCATGATATTCTATTTTGTTTTCTGGGTTAATGTCTGTGAGAGACTGTACATATTACCTTTGGATGAGCAGAAATTGTCTATACAACATTTATGCTAATTTCCCAGACTTCTGTACAGAGACTGTCAGGACATTAATTATTTTTGCTTTCATGTGGTTTAATCTGTTTCAGATAAACTACTTAATTAACAAACAAATCCATAAAAGCAAACAAACTTTGGTCACTTATGTATGGCATCTTACTGTCTGAGAGGGCTGTTCCCATTCCAGAATAAGCCACAATGTGAAACAGATCTTTTGCTGTTTTAGTCTGGCTACATGATTCATCAAGATGTATTATACATCTGTTCTTTTAACGCTTGACATTCAGTCAAGAGTACTAACTCATCTGAGCAACCGTAGAGCCAGTGGTAAAATCATAGCTGGTGCACAGGTGCGTTTGAACTTGTGCTGGTCTATGCCAGTGTTGTTTCAAAGGCACAAAAATCTTTTGACTGTCTGATGTTATCTTTTCTTTAACCTGGTTTAAAATGGGTTAAACATCCTCACTTACATTGACTAAATAAAGGACTAGTGGTTCTGTGCTGATGGATAATATCATAAACAATCCATGGGAATCAAACCTATGACCTTGGAATTGCTGAAGCCATGCTTTGACAGTTCAGTTATACAGAAATACAAGATGCAACCGAAAGACTATTACGCAGTCATTTGTGATAAAAAGGAAGGGGCAATTGCAAAGTATAACCTGGACTTCTACAAAGGAAATGGCCAAGAAAACTACACAGAATTTCTACCAAAGAAATGTAAATACAGTCGTTTATGGGTTCCACAGGGTAACTCTGTTTTTCTCATTATCTATCATATCATCACTGTCCAGAGTATTAGTGAGTCTGCATTTCTGAATCTGCTGGAAATGCTGTTATTAAATGCCAAAACCCTGCTGTTCACCTTGTTTTCCAAGGCCTAGATAAACCTCTGCAACTGTACTGTAATAAACTCTTAAATCCTCTTTTCCAATAGTTACAGTATTAGTTGCAAATAAAATTAGGCTTTTACATAGTGCCATGTTCTTATGAAAGACAAAGATGAATGTCTTCAACATGCAGTTATAGTTTTCCATCTTCCTTCTTTGGCACACTGTCAGCTGAATATTCATTTGTATTGGCTTCAACAGCATTGTTTCTTCCCCTGTGAGTTGGCTTCTCAGACGTGGCTTCTCTGAGTGCAGGTGTTTTAAGTGTGCATGCTTTCTCTGGAGCTGTCACTGAGTTGGAAAGCTTTGCTCATGTAACTGCAAATGTAACTCTGGCATCCTTTATAGTGCTTCGTTTATCATCTATGTCTCCAGCTAAATCAATAAATGTGTAAAACATTTTTGTATAAGCTGCAAAGTACAAACTGCAAATCCTAAATTACAAGTTGCAACCTGATTAACAGTGACATGTTTAAACAGTAAAGACAAAAGGATTCATTCATTTGTACCTGCTTTAGTTTTGTCCTCTGACTGCTGCTCTAGGGTTCTTGAGCTGAGCTCAGGGTCACCGTCTCTTTTATCTGGATCTGCCGGTGCAATTACAGATACTCTAAAAGCGTGTGCCCAGCAGTGGACCAGCAGGGACAGGCAAAAAACTGATAGTGCTGTCCGGTCCTTCATGGTGCCTTATTGACTGCTGCAAACTGTATTCCACAGGAAGTGATCCACAGATCCAAAGACTGGGTGTTTAGAAAAGACAGTGAAGGTTGGACAGGGAGAAAGAGAGTGTGTGTGAGAGGCAGAGAGAAGAAAGGGGTGTGAGAAAAGAAGGAGGGAGGGAGAGACACATGAGGAGCTACGGAGTAGTGTAGTAAAACAGTACTGAAGAGAAAAGAGGGCTCATTATGTTATAAATAACCTATAATGCAATTTCAGGGGCTTTTTTAATATCCAACCAATCATGAAGCCAACTCAAGAACTCAAGCCAACTCTGTAAATGTATATATGAAGAACACAGCTCCTGATAAGAGGAGGGTTCTTTGTTAGATCTAGGGTGCTGCAAAAAAACATTTTAAGGGTTCTGGGCTTAATGAATGGACCTGTAACTTCAAAGATATAATTAAAAGACGTTTAATGGAATTTCAAAGTGCCTTAAAACCCCAGTCTTGCATATAAAGTCTCCTTATTAGCCTAAAGCTAAAAATTCAATCGCCAATGAATAAGAGAGAGAGAGAGAGAGAGAGAGAAAGAGAGAGAGAGAATAAACGAGAGTGTCTGTTGGTAGACTGGGGGAGGGGAAGCATGATGAGAAATTAGAAAATGAGGAGGGACAGGAAGAAAGCCAGATGGAAGAAGAAATAAAAAAGCAGGAAACATCTTAAATCAAATGATTCCCAAAGCTTTACATGTTTAAATTATGATTTACATGCTACTAAACTAAATATATAAAGTTTTCATTTGGTAATAAATGCATTTCTTTTACTTCATCTTATAATCTCGGACACCGACAGAAGTAGAGAAAACAGAATTAATGTGATAGCATCTAGTAATTGGGAGGAAGTAGAGAGTGTTTTAGACCTATGTTTGTGAGGTTTATTCATGTCAGAGGCAGGTTCTTGGCAACAAACAAAAGAGGCTGGATAATATCAAAGATAAAGATTAACTTCGAACAGATGTGCCCCTCTTTTAATTGTTTTGGAATTTGTTGAGCTGGTTTTGGAATTTTTTACCAAACAACCATCTGTGGTGTAACTGTGTATCTATCCAGAATTCATCATTCTTTTTCAGGACCAACAGGAAATGCCTTGTATCCAAAGTAACCGCAGGCATCTTTACAAAGGTGACTGTGAGTGCTCAAAATGTGTAAAGATGCCGCATAAATTCCACAATGATTTTTGGGGCTAAAGCGGATCTGTTGCTCAGCCCCAATATACTGCAGGCAGGTTTTTTTCATACACTTTGAATACATTGCAGTATATTCAGATATTATATGGGCTGCTTCTATGGAAGTGCTTTGCCATCTTTAAAGAGTAACATACTCTGTTAACTGTAGGCTTAGATTAAGAGCAGTTAGAATAGTGTTAGAACAGAATATCCCTATCCCAGTAAATGCACAATAGTTGGAGAATACATTACACTTAAGTAGTATAGTTTAAAATTAATGCATACTAGTAAACTATGCTAAGCACATTATAATGTAAGATTAGCCATCTGATATTGGTTATCAAAAAAAGTCACATTCACCTTTTAAAAAATTTAGTTTAGGTCCTTTAAAACATTTGTCCCTTTAACAATAGCAAAACATTGATGAGAAACATTAGAAATATTGTCACATATAGATTGACTGCTAACATTTATCCTATTAGAAAATTCCTTCCACCTTCCCAAATGGAATTACTGGCTGTCAGTGTCACAGACTAATGCAATATCCCCATGGTGGCAAGGAAGTCTTGAGCAATATGGAAAAGACACCTCATATCTTAGTACCCCTAACACATGCATGCTCCTCTTGGACTTGATCTCCTAACCAATAAAATCAATTTAAATTTATTTGGCCAACCAAATAACCATTTAGCTTTGCTCATCTATTTATTTTGTTTTAAACCCTTACAATATGCTAAAGTTCAGGTTTATATTGTATTACACTGATATAGCTGCAGTTATATTACTATACATAATCTGTTAATTAACAGAAAATGTCCGTTTTTAATTTACGGTAAAAAATCCGGGTAATGAGCTGCCAGTACTTTTTTTCTGTTATTTTACGGAATAATTTTTTAGACTGTGGATAAGAGAACAATCATATTTAAAACCTGCAATTCACCTATTCATCTAATAATATTAGTGACAAAAGTCGAGCATTTGTTAAAGAACTAACCTGTATTTTGTGAGTATAATGTGAACTGTAAACTGTTTATTAATACTAAAAATGTGTATACACATCTGCCAATGTATTTCAGTTATTCAATTCACTGTTTATTCAGCACATCTCTGTTCAGACACTGAACCAACTGACCATAATATGACCTGTGACGAATCACATATGCAGACCCCAGTGGAGACGAAATGAGGGAATGAGCGCAAGACGCTGATAAAGTTTTGGGGGAGAATAAGGCGAGGAGGGAGAAACTGTTATAAAAGTACTGACAGCAGGGAAAGAGTGAATAAAGCAGGGAGGGGGAGGGAAAGAAGCAGAGCTACAGATGACAGAGCAGACTGGGATGCAGAGCAAAGTTCTGAAACACAGGGAGAGAGGGAGGGGCATATTAGCCAGAAGGTTCCCAAGATTCAGATGGGGAGTTAATGCTAAGAAGATTTGGATGTTGTTATGGGGTTGCTAGGGCATTGGCACACTAACCCAATTTTTAAAAGTTCACCATCTTTATAATATCTCATTGAAAGTCTAAGATCTTTTAAATGTCACTTGGGTGAATCTGAGTATTATTATTTAAGAAAAATAATAGCATACCTTCCTCAAAAGCCACATGAAGTATCACTGATAACTGGTAATAGCAATGCTTATCTTAGGGAAGATAGTGTAAAAAGAATTTAAAGTAGTACAAAACTACAAACCTCTAGTAGAGGCAACATTTCATTCAGGTTGATCATGGAAATTCCAGCGTTTCTCTCTGACTCATGTTTCTGAAGAAACACAGCAAAGAGGGGTAAAACAAACACAGAGTCACTCTTAAGGGTCTGCACCAGCTTATATTTTCTTCCCCTTGTTAACCTGTTGAAGTGTCACAGAAAGATAGGAAGAAAGGAACTGAGGGCAGCACGCTAATGTATTAAAATATGCCGATATCAGTGGGTAGTGACCTGTTATTCTTTTAGTCTGGCAATTCTGGAACTACCAAGAGATGTCTGGAAAACAGAATAGCTTGCAGTCTGATTACACACAGATGGACTTTTGTGAGACAAATATTTCTCTTTTTCTGTTGCCATGTGTATCGTTAGGAGAAATAAATCTGATTAAAAGGTAAAGATTTGGCCACTGAACATAAACTGACAGAATTATTTAAATGGATAGGTCACCCAAATTCTGTCATCTATTACTCATGTTGCTTCCAACACATGTTGCTTCCAACCTACACTTTCATCCTTTTATATGGAACACTAAAGCACGTATTTTTCAGATTGTGCTCTTTGTCCATTCAATCAAAGTGAGAGTTGTTAAGATCTTAAAATGACAAAAAATGGTTTAAAATGTTGCATCTATGTTGCATCTTCAAAAAAACAGATAGCTTAAGAATAACATGCAGTTGTATCTTTCTTCTTGATTGAATATGGTAAGAGACGCTGTCTAATCTTTCTTGATTCTAAAGTCTTTCCCACAAACTAGGAACAGCAATGAGACTTTTTCCATTGTTTCATTTCAAAGGGGTCTCAAAATGAACTTCAGAGCTTATATGGAGATTTAATTCTGCTGTAATTTTCCTGTTGCTTGATTGCTGAAATGGTGTATTATGCCTTTTAAAATTGTAGTAACTGCTGTAAATATTTTATTACAGAGAAGTGAAAGATGTAGGTGTTTCCTCAATAATATATCATTTAAAAAAAACTAAAACTATATTCTTTTCTTACGCTGTGTATGTGAGTGCACAAACTCTCAAAGTCTTTAGTGTCACGTGTCTTTTATCCAGGCAGGATGTCATCTGGCAGAGGCATTTCCAAGAGAGTTCTTCAGTCTAGCCAGAATCAGGCATCAGCCAGAACTGTTCTGGAATCTAAGAAATAAAAAACAGTTGTAGAGCATTTTTTGTATTTTTGTATTTATTTTGTTGTATTACAATACAGTTTAACTATTTAAAGAGGATTTTATTTCAGTCTTAAAAATATACAAGATAAAAATTAATTACTAAGTTAAGTCTCAGCAAGAGTTTTAGAAAGGCCAAACTACCCACCTAAAAGGCTGATTAATAAATTAAAAATCTCTGTGACCATTAGCTTATTTGGTCTTGATGTCAGTCATTTAAGAGGTGGAGCAAATTATTTAAAGAAAGATGAAAGATGAGAAGACAAATATTTTTTAAATAATGTGCACAGATGAGTCATTTAAAATGAAACCAGGCTAAAGAATTAATATGGAAAATTTTAATTAACTAAAACAAAATGTACAAAGAAAAAATTCCTTTCCAGAACATTTTTTAATCTTCTTTCTGGTGTGATCTCCATGTTTGTTTATCTGTTTGGCTTTTAACAAAGTGGGCCAGATGTTTGTTATTTTTTATTCAGTCACTTCTGTAAAAAATCACCAGTCCTTTTCTAAACTGATTCCTGAAAGACTAGTCTGGATCCTAACTCAGTGGTGGGGAGGCAGGTTGTGGGAGACCTCTGTGTGTGTGTGTGTGTGAGGATGCCAAAGCAGCAGGTTTGCATTTGATGTTATGATGTGTCAGCCAGGGCAGTGGAGGCCAAACAGCCCAAGGGTTCCTGGAGGAGCTGCATATACTTAAAAACATGCAGAGGACAAAAACATCAGACTGTTAAATCAACAGGTTCCTAATAACTTTTTTGCATTACAGACTAGTACTTCAAAATACATAATAATCTATTAAATTCAAGACATTTTTAGCCAAAATACTTAGTAAACTAAAATGTGTGAGGCAGAGGATGTGTAGAATTTGGAAAATAATAGAAAGAATTTCCAAATTTTGTGAAAATTTGCAGAATGTCTTAAGAGTTCTGCTGGTGTAGATTCCGTGAGGGCCTATAAACTTGTGTCTAGCAGCAAACTGACAAAAACACATGTGTTCCATATATGTTTATTCCATTTACTGTGTATACTCCATATAACACTGTGTATAGTTCTTGTGTCCTTTGGAAAACCACCAGGACATCTGAAAATGGCCAGTGCTCTTTAAAGAGAGCTGAAACCAAGAAAGAGCTCATTCCTGATGAAAACCACAGTTGTTATTCATTAACAGATATGAGAAAACACATTCAGAGCTGGAACACGTCTGCTAGTCAGTTTGAGAAAAACATCAGCTGTTACAGCAGACTGACCCCTATTGGTTCATACACACTATTACAATGCAAAGTGATCAACAGAAGTTTGCAAGACAGACACTTTTATAGCTTGGTGTAAACATGAAGAAATACAATGTAACATTTTAATTGTTTTAAAGTTGCATTTATTTATTACTCTTCATACGATACATCACTGTACCACCGCGTATATTCTGAAATATACTTTCATTATAAAATAGGGATTCTACAATCAAGGTTCAGATATAGTAAAATGCTCTGAGGAATCATAACAGTTGATATCAACAAATCTTTCAAATAAAGTACAGGATATTTTGGACTTTAATTCACAGAGAAGTGAATCAAATTGAAGATTTGGGTTTGCATTTGCTCAGTAAAACTGAAGTCACAGACTGAAGTCAGTGTGGGCCAGATAAATGAAGTACTGTGCAATGCATTCTTCTACATGTGGGGAAAAAGGGTAAATCAAAGAGGAGAGATTGTAACATTTAGGACTGTAAGATCCCTTATTATAAGACCTTGATCTCCAAACCTGCTCGGTAACTCAAACCCAGTCAGAAATGTTCCTTTTGGTCCAAACGAATATTGTTACATTGTGCCATAGTAAAGTAAATCGTTTTTGACATTTTGTGACACTGCGAAAAACCGTTCACGAAAGCACAGCAAATACCAAAGGCCACAAAATCGCCTGATTTGTTTTGTCGTCGAACCAATAAGATTGTTAAAAACACCCTCCAGCAAAGGTTCCATTGCGATTCAGCGTGTAAGACTATAGTTTTCACAAACATGGGCTATAGAAATATATACTGTCAATATTTCGTAGTGCTGCATTAGTGTACATACATATACATACAGTACATTCCCAAGCTAGGTAGATTACTGCAAGAGACACCACACCATTTTGTGCTACAACATGGGATCATGGCTGTCCTCAATAAAACGTCTGCCCAGAAGAGATTTGTCTGAAGCCTGAGGTATGCATAATATGCCCAGGTAACAATCATACTGTTACAATCATATAATTTCATTATATATACACACACCTTAAGTCATCTTACATACAGACCACCCTCTCCATTGGGAAGGAAAGAAAACAGCAAAACAACCACTAAACAATCAATTGTGCAGACATATACAAGTAAAGGTGCCGAACCAGGCTCATATCATGATCATGTGAATGATTGTTGGACATGTAGGTTTGATTGTTCAGAATATATACTTTGAGCTAGTAAGCTAAATAGCAACACACAGTTTCTGAAGAGTTGCACTAGCCAGTAAGTGCACAACAGCTCAAAATATCGAAAAATAAGGAGCTTCCTGACCTGAATACGATGGGCAGTACTCTCTTTAGACAACATTTCTTGTGTCTTTTCTCAACGCATTGGCACTCAGATCAACCAACATCCTACAATTATGCTTTTGAAACATTCCCTCCAAGTGATTCTTAGTGTTCACTTTGCTTCTGTTTCTCAGCAGGTCAGTGGAAAACAAACCGTTGAGACGCATCAAAGCTTACCATGAAGTTACGACAGCGCTAACTACACTGGATTCAAATGTAAGAGTATAGTTACAGATGGAGTAAATGCTCATGTTAAACCTGCTTACCTAAACGAATACAAACCAGCCAAACAGAACTAGTAAACAGCCCAGGAAAGGATGATTTGCCTTTTTATATAAACATTCTTTATCATCATGCCTTGCTCTGTTTCAAGTTTATAAAATACTACTCTGCTTTATATAAAAATTAAACTGGCTAAAGTGACAGGACTTCTAATATACATCCACTGAGTATTTATATTCATGTGTTTAAGAAAAAATAAACTACAAACGCAGAAAAAGAGCATAAAATTAAAACATACAGAAAAACACACAGTACTCATTTCGTACAACACTTTGGATTACGTAACTTAGACAAACATATGCAACCATACCAAGTTAGATTAACAAGCTTTTTTAACAAGGAATTTAAAAACGATTCCTGGATGCTACATCTCTAGCGCTACCTGACATGCTAACAAGACGAGAGTGCAGAATAAGTTTGCAAAGGGAGAGAGGAACATCCCCCATCAAGTTTTTTCCAAAATGTACAGTACATCACCATCGATTTATGTGACTGATGTCACATAAATTGACATTTATGTGACTGAACCCTTACACCTTTATTGGACCTGTACTAAAGAGAACAAGACACGAATGACGAAAAATACATCAAATTCTTAACTATTTTCTGCGCTACTCTCTTTTTTGTGTTTTGATCAACAAGTATCACGGTGTACCTGTTGACTATGCTATAAACAGGTCTGATGTATCTACTGAATGCTGTGTTAGATGCACACATTTCATGCAACTCTGAAGGACAAGTCAATACACATAACATGGAGTTTACACAACTTTCAGTATCCTGTCTGATGTTTGCTCACAAGCCATGTCCAGACATAAGGATCTCTATTTAACACTTTCATTGTTAAAAGTTGTTCAGAAAGATCTCTTTACTATCCGACATATCCTGTGATGAACTTTAAAATACGGCATTTATTTCTTCTAGAGTAACAAGCAGACAGCTTTAGTATTCTGTACTGTATAAGAAATGTTGTAACAAGCAATCGATAGCATTTGCGGGCTTATTTCTGGTATAGACGGTTTTAATTCAGTCGTGTGATCATCTTTACTCTCTTCCCCCGGCACATCCACACAATAATAGTCGCATTGTGACAGCTAAAAATTGGAATGTAACTACTATCAATATTAAGGAAACACAGAATTTTGCTTCATGCAGACAAGCGTTACAACACTTCCGTATATCACATATTTTGTGTGATTACTGTCCTAAGTTTAGCTCGAAGCTCAAATGTTTAATTATTAAAACATAAAATTAGCTGTTAATGAAAATGCTATTAATAGCCATCAGTCGACGTTAGACTCGTAGCTGAACTGCTAATTGTTTCTGCAAACATCTGATCATTTTGGTCTACAGGTCACTAATTTGTACTTTCCCATCACAATGATGCCCTGACCTGACAATTTTAGGCTCTTGTTGAAGAGTTCCTGCCAACAGAAACAAGTCATCATCTCTAAATCTTACTGTGACATTTATCTCCCTTATGGGAAAAGAGGAAAAAAGCTTTGGCCTGTTGATGCTATTTCTATCCATATATGTTTTGATACGTTCCATTTTTCAACAGTGAAGGATAAAGAGCCAATATCAACATAAACTCTGCCAACTTTAATTAAGATTGACTCCATCACAGTGAACGTGTTCAAACTATCTAGTGATACGTAAGGCTTTAGACTGGACTTGTCTCAATCAAATCAAACAAATGCCTGCACGCTCACCCCTTTACAAATAAAGTCATTTCACTCAATACCACAGTCATGTGTAATGTGCTGGCTTACTCTGCAACTGCCTATCTGCAAGGCCTGCGAGTCAACTCTCCTTGTTCCTGATTGGTTCAAGACAGCCTGCTGCCGCCGAGGTGCTAAATCTAGCACAATGTCTGAGATTATCCTTTTAAACACTCTTATTTGGCTACTAAGTCTATTAGTCTTTTAAAGCATTATGGAGCCAATAGGTACTTATAAAACAAAATGGCAAAGAGTTGATCATTTTCAGCTACTACAGTTACAACACACACTTGTCTCGGAGAGGGCACAGTTTACCCGAAAATGGCATTTTGTTATGAACTTTGTTTCAAACCTTATGACTTGCTTTTTCTCTGTAGAACACAAAACAAGTTATCTTGCAAGCTGTTCTTTGTCATTCAATAAATGTAGATTGAGACCAAGGAAAGCTGTGGTCCCCATTTGCTTCCATTATATGGAAATAAGCAGCTTGGACATTCTGCTTGATAACGCCCATTTATGTTGAACCACAGAGGAAAGCAAATCATACAGGTTT